>JBBPCX010070688.1:0-10488 GCA_037974365.1 Hydrocynus forskahlii
ACACACACACACACACACACACACACACACACACACACACACACACATACACATACAAACACACACACACACACACATACACACACACACACATACAAACACACACACACACACACACACACACACACACACACACACACACACACAGTGCACAGTGCACCCTACACTGCCAAAGATCGGTGCCTGATAGTCATAATTAAAAAGACTACAGTAGAAGGGCGGTGAAGGGAAATTTACATAAAGCTGTCAATCATAAATCAAACATTTGACAGCTTAATGGGTCCATTTTGATTAGAGTGATGGCAGTATGGTCCAATCAGAATTGATTAGTGAATCTGTTGCAGCCATAAATAGTTACTGAAAATGTCTATCTCATCACACATGATGGTCCCTTGGCTTTCATCAATACAGCATTACAAATATAGATTTTTTCAGATGCACGAACGAACCCTTACATGATTGCCTATGTTGCTGTAATCCTAAATTGCCAGAATGACTGCAAAGCTATAAAAAAGGGTAGTTAGTTAGTATATTATAACTATACAGCAGCCACATATGTCTCTGATAGAATCCAATATATGTACTTTTATTGGGAGAGCATTTAGTGCAAAGCATAAGGCTGTATAGATAAAATCTGCAATGACAAGAAAGAGAACTGTAGCATCACTAAGGTCTGTATTGCTCTGTGTCAAAACGATGAACCTAATGGCAGATTTAACTGTTATGTGTTGTCTTCCATTATAAATGAGTGGAAAAGTATTCTTAGTTTTGGAGTGACCCATTCAATGGGTGAAATAATTGCTGAACATTGTCATTTTGCACTGGGCATGATCTAATTTGCACCTGGTTATTTCATGCATCTTGAGTATCAGGATTGCATGTGAATAAGCCCAAGCCACATATAAATGCCGGTCTGAACACATTTAAAAGAGAAATCCAGTTACTCAAACCACTTCAGGGGGTGGTTTGAGACACATTCAAGCAACATGTTATAGCACTGTAAATGCATCAATCCCCAAGACATTCAATCACCAAAACTCCCCCAACTACTGTTGCAGCGCCCCCTATAGTTCTCTTTATGGAAGAAACTGTCCTTTGACAGGCATCGCTGCTCTTTCTTTTCATCTCCTGACATGAGTTTAATTTTTATTTCGTAAACGACTTTGGCTTCGCTCAAATTAAGTGACAGTTTAATTAAACTCATTATTTTTCACTATACAATGTTTTAAAGCATGATGACATGGCTAATTATTTTTAACAGCTGTCTTCTTGTAAACTTTAACTGTGTTGTGCAAAAATTGTGCTTTTTGTTTGAGGAGAACGGAAAAAATGAGAAGCGGTACTGGCTACTGTATACAAGCTGATTTGCATTTTACTCCGCATATAGTGATTTACGTCTGGCAATTGACTACCGTTGGCTTCCCCATGGGGCCAGCGGCTTCTGGGCGTGCAGGGCTCGGACCCTGCACTCCGTCTGCGCCTGCGGGGCCGGCTCCTGAGGGGGCCAGGCGCACTTTCGCCATAGGCCGCCTGGGCCCCCGACCCGTGGTCGCGGGGGGCCATGTCTGGGGCCTCCCCCTCCGGCTCCGCCTCTCGGCCGCAGTGAGCCTGGCCCCCCCAGGGGGCCTGGCGCTTGGCCCTCCTGGGGCGCGCGGCTGGGTACCCTGGCCTCTGATGGGGCCGCCGGGTATATGTTGTTTCTGTGTTGTTGCAGTGTTGCCGTTGCTTTGTGTTTTGTTCTGTGTTTGTGTGGCTGGTTCTTGCTTTTCAGGTGCAGCCTTTTGAGCGATTACACAGTGGCAGCAGTTTTCATTGGGATTTTCAACCTCTTCAACTTCAACATTTGTATTTATTTTTCTTTTTGTTTTGTTTGTGTTACTGGTATTTTTTTTCTTTTTCTTTTTCCTCTTTTCTCTCGCTGTATTTTCTCTAACCCTGTCTGATTTGGCCTAATTTTAAATCGAATGAATGAACAAATAAATCAGCTCAGATAACAAGAGGGGCATATACTGTCAAGCCCCACTTGGCAAAGCAAAGGTGTCTGGCACATCATGGCACCCAGCTTCACATTCTGCTTTCTAAGATGCTGGACACGACAGGTAAAAAAAAAAAAAAAAAAAAAGACACAGATACACCAGAAGATCTACTACCCAGCTAGCTTAGGAGGACAGGCAGTCTAGAGAGGTACACCAGAAGGATAGTTTCACAATGATGCCTGCTTAGACATGAAAGGGCAGCAGAGCCCTTACAAACTAAGATTAGTCTGACACTCTTATCCAGAGTGACTTACAACCATTAGTTACAGGGACAGTCCCCCTGGAGCACCTGAGGGTTGTGTCTTGCTAAGGGACACAATGGTAGAAAGTGGGGGTTTGAACCTGCGACATTGTGGGCATCGTATTCACAGGCAAGTGTTTTACCCACTAGGCTCTGACCACACTTATATATTTTGCAGTAAATATGCATATAGTGATGCCCAGTTCTCATGACAAAAGCACAGATTTGATATGAGAGTCAATATTCACAGAACATGACTGAGGCTGACAGGACGATGCTGTTTGGAGGAAGGAGAAACTGTCCAGAACAATCATAGCTAGTGTAGCCATGGGGCGGAGTGTGAGAGAAAAATTCCCTCCCTTTTCCCAGTGGCAGTGCTTTGCCCAGTCACCCTAAAGAAGAAATCACCTCTGATTTTGTATGGAATAATACCACCTGCATGACATGACCTAGTCATTCCTGACTCTCTCGCTCCTATTCTCTTTCCCATCACTCCCCTGACCCTCTATCTGAACCACCTACACCTCTTGACGCTCACTTCACCTCCCACTGAGACTAGCACAACAGAGAGAGAGAGGAGGGGAGGGAGAGAGACAGGGGGATAGGAAAGGAAAAAGGGAAAGAGTAGGTAGAAGAGAGGGGGGCGGATGGAAGAGAGAGAGCAGGAAGAGATGGCTGGGGGTTGAACGAGAGAGAAAGACAGAGAGAGAGGGAGGGTAGGAGGAAGAGAAGGGAGGACTGAAAGAGAGATAGGTAGAGAGAGAGAGAGAGAGAGAGAGAGAGAGAGAGAAAGAGATTTATTTGCAAGTATGATTTAAGTACCAGATTTGGAGTATCTTAATGCTTATTCATTTGCTAGGAAAACCAGCATGATAAATGAACAGTAAGTCTGATAACAGTGAGGAAAAAGAAATATAAGAATGTCAAGTCAGCTTGAATTAATCAGAGAGGAGTTCTGAATGGGTGAGTTAGTTAAAGCTGTGTGATGCTGTGCAGTTTTATACCCGAGCTTTATCTCTTGTGCTCTTTTATCCTGCGTGGTGAGTGTCAGTGTGTCAGTTCAGTACGTGCCATGTCGCCTTGTCAAGTTTACACACCTGTATTATGAGGGACTGCCTTCGTTCTGCTGCTCATTAATCCAGACACAGTCACAGTGATAAGATCCATTCCGTTCTTAATAAGCCTTTCCAGGTCTCAGTGTGACGTCAGTGCTGATACTAAACACACATCAGAGTTATCAGGCTGTTGGGTTTATCTATCAGTCTGGCTTTTTCACAAACACCCCACAGTTGACACATTTCACAAACACAGGTTTATTGAGGGCTCACAAAACATTTTAATTCTCAGAGTGCACATCGCTCACAGCAGGTTGTTGCAGGCCTCGTTACAGAGCACGTCAGAGTCGCTTGTTATGTGCTCTGAATTAATGGGACTGTTTCACTTAAAAGGGAATTCAACTGATTCTTCAAAATTGTGAGGTGCATATTCATAAATCCTTTAAATTGTGAGGTGGGCATGGATTAGATTAGTTTGTCCAGCACATCTCTCAAATGTTTGATTGGATTCAGATCTGGGGGTGTGGCAGCCAAGTTAACACTTTAAACTCACTGATATGTTCCTCAAACCATTACTGAACAATTTTTGCAGTGTGGCAGGAGAGATAATCCTGTTGAAAGAGATCCTGCTGTTGTCATGAAGAGGTGTACTTGATCTGCAACAATGTAGGTGGTTTGTGTCAAAGTGACCTCCACATAAAGAACATTGTCTAGATCATCACACTTCCTCCGCCAGCTTAACTTCTTCCCATATTGCATCCTGGTGCCACTTTATCCTCAGGTACATGACACACACACACAAACACACACACACACACACACACACACCTGGCTGTCCACATGATATAGAGGAAAATGTGATTCATCTGCCCGGGTCATCTTCTTCCATTGCTATAAGGTCCAGTTCTGAAATCATAAAAACGGATGAGTCTGCTTAATTTGAATGACGTGTATCAGGTTCTAATAGATCACCTCCTTTTCCTTCAATACAGTAATATTTCTGTGCCACAGCTGAGATAATAGAAAACCTGCACACGGGCTTCACGCGCTTTCATGTGGTTCCCCGCCTCCTTCTGTGTTTCGTGTTCGTTAATCGTGTGTGCGTATGTGTGCGCGCGCGCGCGTGCGTGTGTGTGGAACTCTTTACAGATTTACAGTGCCGTAGGCTATACATGCGTGTACGCGTGCGACAGACGCAGCCGCGTCGCGAGCACAACTTTTCCTCTCCTACTTGTTGCGCGCGCCCCTGTTGCTGCTCTAAAGCGTCCGCGCGTCTCTCCCGATGCCGGTCCCGATCAGCCACGAGCGCTGACGAGCAGCACGCGGGGTGGGGAAATGGGAGAGCGCGAGCAGCTCCCAGTCTGTGCGCCCCCGCCTCTCGTGCCTGGGTTAACCGGAGACCCCTCCGCGCGCCTTCCGCGACTCCACCTCTGCGATCCCGAGCGCCGAGCGTCAGCGCCGCTCCTCCACAGCCCGCGCGCGCACGCAGCCTGCGACTTCGGGCACGCGCCCAGCCTCCCCAGGCGCCTCGTGGACGCGGGCTCTCTGTTCCGCGCGCGGCGCGGCACCCCGAAGCTCGGGGACGCGCCTCAGCACCTCGGACTGCGCGGCCCCGGCGGCCATGAGAACCACGAGACCCCCGAGAACCACCACCACCAGGAGGACGGAGTAGACCACCGGCAAGGCCCGCACACGTAAGTTCTGCTCTTCTTTTTTGGGGTGGGGGGTGTTCACTGCCAATGGAGAGTTACTGAGAGCTACAGCCGTCTGGCACGAGGAAGCAGCACTGGGGAGGGGGGGGGGATTCAGGGTGCCCCCCTGGCGCCTGAATCACTCGTACAACTTGTGAAAAGGACTCCAGAAATAAAATAATTGGCAAAATAATTGAATATATTAATTGTTATTATTAAAATGTAGTATTTAAATGAATGCATAACTAATTTTTAGCTAATAATACTATGCTACTACTGCTACATATCAACTACTACTACTAATAATAAAAATAATGATATCTTATAATAATAATAATAATAATAATAATAATAATAATAATAATTATTATTATTATTCTAAAGCTATTAGCTTCTATCTATAAAAAAGACTTCAGAATTGTTAGCCAGTGGTTATTAGCCTTAATCCCAGTTACAGTTGTTTCACAGTGTTTCACACTTCACTGACAGACTGATTAACTCTGCTCCATCAAAATCTGGATGTACACCAGGCTGTAATCCTGGTTCAGTGGGTAGAAGATAATTGCCAGTTCCGTTTCCTTTCCGAGGCGGAGGTAAATGGCACGCTGGAGCCTACAGGTAGGCTGCCACCGAGCACAGGCTAAAGCAGGTCAAACCCGTATCACAGCTCAGAGTGAAAGATGTGCTTCATGGTTACCGATTCTAATTTACTTTCTCCAAATATGTACATAATTTCCTCACAAATAATATAAAACAACATAAAACACACACATTCACATTCCTTCCACCTTCCGTGCATTTATCATTTACGTATTTCATGTGAAATTCATGTGCACATTTGAATCAAGTCAGTTTAACAATGTAACCTTCAAAGCTGTTTTATGATGATCTTTGTAGTTGGGTCTGTTTTGCCGCTGCTCCTGGGATTGGTGGAGGGGGGGTTTGGGAGTCAGAAAGGGCCTCATATCCTGTTTAAAGTCACTTCTGAGACTGAAGCCCTCAGCTGACATCCCCTGTATCCCCTTTCTCATTCAACCTGTCAGGCTGCCCACAGTAACGGATCCAGCTGCCTCTCCTCCGATAATGATCCAGCTGGCCTCACACTGAATGGCCTCTGATTAAAACCGATGAGAGAAACATGGTGAGCGACCCTGGTCTCGCTCACTGCCTCTCCCTGTTATTGGGGCTAAATTTGAGAGGGTAGTACGTTCATTCTGTGATCGCTTTGCTATTTTCTATTCTAGTCTAGCCGGCTGTCACTGAGATACAACCAGGGAAAATGTGACACAGCTCTGTTACTCAGTTGAAGGAATTTCTAGGTTTTATCAGTAAATCATAAAATCTGTGAGAAGGTAGAACTTTAGACTGATTTTGGATCAAACTCAAACTCAAATCTTTTTGTCAAAGAATCATAATGGTACAGAAATTAGTCTCAGAGCAGTATAATTGGTATAAACAGACAACTGTCACCAACAATTGTTGCATTCATGTCAGAATCAGAATCAGAATTTGAAAACATTATTGATTCCAGAGGAAACTGCTCGTGTAATGACTGCCCAGAGACACAGAGACGCAAAGACAAGAACAGTAGAAAATATGAAGTATAAATAAATAAAAATAATCAGAAAAATACTGTTGAAAATACACCACACTAGATACACAACATGCTGGGGTCTGTAAAAGAGATGGATGTAAATACTATAGACAAATTACTATTCATATACCAGTTAACACAAATAGAAGTTTGGAGTTGTTCTCGATACCAAGTCCATTATTGCATGTAGTAGAGATCAGTAGGAGATGTGGTGTAGGTCGCTCCATATACTTACTGTTAACAACAGAGTATGTGTGTGTACACAGCTACACAAGCAGCATTGCTCACACCCTCGTCTGCATATCTTTTGTCCATCTGGAGGATTAAAAGCTATATCCGCTAAGGGGTATGTTGGGGCCAAAACTCAAGAATTTCTGAACTTCTTCTGATTTGGTGCGACAAAATCAACAACGACCATGACAATGGATGTGGATTACATATAACTATTTATTATAAAAGGACAGCAGAAACCAGCAACAGGAATGACTGTTGTCGTGGTGGTTTGTTCGGCTGACCTCACATGGCCGGATCCTGCCCCCACTGCATATCGGGGCATTTCATTCCATGAACACATTATGTGAATTTTGCATGGCCTAGAGGTCAGAGGTCTACAGGACCCATGGGACCCACAAGAGTATCTTACACCACAGCACTAATTTTCGATATGATATGCAGGACACCCAGCATAGTGCGGGGTGGGATGGTGGGGGCAGAACACAGAGAAGTTCTGCAAATTAATATAAAAGGCTAACAGCAATATAATGAAAGTTATTAAACTCATTCTAAATAGTGGTAGCTGATCCCATGAACAGCACTCAAGTTGGATTCTTGTAGACCTCAGAGATGGTGGAGGAAAGTGCTGTTAAGAAAAGGTGAATGCCCAACAATAAAGCTGACATATGACATTTTCAGTTGTGCTTTATGCAGATTAATCATTGTGATAAATTATTTTTATGTTGCCAGTATCCATGTGTCAAAAATAAACCCTCTGTGGTTTTCATATTTGCTTTGTTTTTAATGGGAATGCATGGCCTTTGGTGAAGTCATCATGCTGATCATGATTGCCAATATATTTCAGCAGAAAACAATTTGACTGCATCAGACACTGAATGTGAATTAGCCTCTGTACAGGACTGCCACTACAGAGTGAACTGTAGTGTTTAGGCTGCAGGTCGAATCTGGACAAATGGTGCGGAGTTTGTGAGGGAGTGGATGGGAGTGGGATGAAATAAGAAATGGTTCTGCGCAGATCACTGCAATGCCCTCTAGTGGATTAAGCTTTTAATCTTCCAGATAAGCAGACGAGTGTGTGAACAACGTTTCTTGGGTTGAGCAAGTATATCTTGACCCTTAAAATGATCTGAGAGGTTATTAGTCGGAAAATTACTTTTTAAGAAAGAATTGAAAAGAGTAGGACAAATTACATCTGAGCCAGCAAATAGTCCCTTTACAACCACTTACATGAACTTAAATATTATTTAGAATGGATTGGTACTTCTCCAAGCATTTACAGATGATAATATACCCACTGCTGATTAGACACCACCGGTCAAACGTTTTGGCACACACTGAGATTTTCTACATTTGCATGTTATTCACTTAATATTTACTAACACACACTCAACAGTATTTACTAACAAATACATTTACAGTATGTTTCATGATTTGAGACAAAAAATGACATATTTTTAACTAATCACTACTGACCTATATAAAGCCACGTAATAATAAATATAAATATAATTATAGCGTGGATCACCAGACAAGTGTTAGATATTTAACAAGCTATTAAGTGACGGCTAACAGGATAAAACAACTAAAGAGAGCGTTTGAAGTTAAAGGACAGTCTAGAATTTGACGCTGCTTCACCACAGTCAGTTAACAGGATGTTAGACACACTCTGTTGCATATTCTTTCCCTGTTATAAAGGAAACTTGTTTGCAGTTTATGAAATAAATGGATAAGTGGTAAAAAAGCTGTAGTGTTGAAAACCTTTGACTGGTTGTGTATTAATCCTCAGCTCAACTGGAGCCATTCACAATTACTTCCTAATTGCTTTTGCGGAGATCTGTTTCAGTCTGTTGTGTTGATCCAACACATGGACTGCTTTGCTGTAACTATAGCTCCTCTCACTTACACTACACGAATCACAGTTCCACTGTGATTTCGGTTACTTTGCCCCCCTCTGTGTGTTAGGGACCTCACACTGGAAACAGACCATTCAGTCTATGACCATTCAGATGTTCCCCTCAGTAGCACTGGTGATGGTCTTCGGCACTCATTTACTAGCAAAGGAGTTGATATGTGTAAAAAGCATTTTGACATTCTTCTCACACTTTGAAGTGATTTTCCGGGCTTATGTTTCTGCCACAGCTAACTTGAAAGTGCAAGTTTCCCAAAGAAATTCAACAAGCCTCACTGGTCACCTCACATTACCCACAAACACTCCTCCTGGGACTGATTGGCTTGATTAGGACAACCTGTGCTATGTAGTTATACACTCAATAGAGTAATGATGTGACGAGCTAATTAATCCCTGGGATGTAAGACTAGAGAGAGAGAGAGAGCAAGACACAGTCACAGGTAAGATATGGCCTCGACTGCTTCACAAGGTTAAAAAATGTGGTAATAAAACTGAATTAGAGTCATTTTTGAGTGTGAGTGTGTGTGTTTGTGTGTGTGTGTGTGTGTGTGTGTGTGTGTGTGTGTGTGTGTGTGTGTGCATGTGTTATTTAATGTAAAGGCTCAGCCAAAGGTGCTGTGTGCGTGAGTAAGGCATGTCAAAATGACCCAAACTACACTATGATCTACACACCTTAACATTACATGTAGGTTTGAGCCTGTGTGTGTGTGTATGTGTCTGTGTAGCTCGGTGTAAGGTGTGTATTCCTGGGTCAGATTGAGCAGAGCTGCGCGGGTCTTACAGCACACTGGAGAAGTTTAGGTTTTTGCTCCAACCTCTTAAAAAAGACTCCTGGTCTGGATGTATGTGAGCTCTGATTATTTGAAATTTTATGAAGTTTTTTTTTTTTTTTTACTTTAATGGAGTTCATCAAACTCATGTAATCCTTTACAAAAATAGTTCCTTAAAGACCCATGTGCTGAAAAGTTATGGAACCAAAGTATTTCTTCTCCAAAGAACCTTTAGACCTTAGTGTTTAAGAGTGTGTTAGGTGTTCTGTGAGCAGTTTCCTCGCAGTGGAAGTGCAAAGGGGTTACGATGTGAGACTGACATCACCTCACCCACTAACAACAGACCCTGTCAAGACACTGTCTACTGTCAAGATTAGAAAAGAGAGAGAGAGAGAGAGAGAGAGAGAAGAGGCAGAGAAAAGAAAAAGACAAAAAGAGCAAAAAGAAAGAGAGAGAGAGACGGGGGGGGGGCAGAGAAAAGAGCAAGCCAGAAAGAGAGCAAAAGAAACAGTGAGAGAGAGAGACATTGAGAAAAATGAGAAAGAGGGAGAGAGAGAGAGATAGAGAGAGAGAGAGAAAGACAGAAAGGAAGACAAAGAATGCAAGAGAGAGAGAGAGAGAGAGAGAGAGAGAGAGAGAGAGGGGTGAGCACATGGAGAAAGGAGGCATAGAAAAGAGAAAGAGAGGGAAAGAGAGAGAGAAAAGACAGAGAGATAGATGAACAGGAGAGGTCAACAAGGACAGAGCAGAGTATGCATAGTCATTACTCATCTTTCATATTTGTGAGTTTGTGTGTGACTATTCAGCCCCGTGATTATCTCCATAGAATCACAGTACACACAAGCTTAACTCATTAAATCAACCAGCCAACCAGCCGCACGCACACACACACACACACACACACACACACTGTCAGAAGAGTCAGCAACAGAGCATGCCATGAGGATGGTATATTCTA
>JBBPCX010070689.1:0-10487 GCA_037974365.1 Hydrocynus forskahlii
CACACTGAATGACAATTAATTTTTGCAACTGATTTAACCACAATAAATTGTGTTTGTTGCATTCGGTGCATAGCTATTAAAGCCTCGAGTGGCAGACAAAAGCCCCAGATCAGAGGCAAGTTCGCTCAGGGCTTGAAGACGTCAGAAGACACAGAGTGAGGAGAATCTGGGAGAGGAGTTTACATTATTTTGGGAATCTCAGAGAAGAGTTTATATTATTATAATACGTATAATTCATTCAGTCATTTTCTGTAACCGCTTAATCCTCACTAGGGTCTGTACCTGGAGTCTAGCCCGGGGTCTACGGGCGCGAATCAGAGACTCACCCTGGGTGGGTCGCCAGGCCACCACATACACATACACACTCACACACACACACACACACTCACACACTCACACACTCACAAATTGACTATGGTCAATTTAGAATCCCCAATTCACCTGACACTCATGTCTCTGGAATGTGGGAGAAACCCGGAGACCCTGGAGGAAACACACACCACCACAAGGAGAACATCCAAATTCCACACACACACACACACAAACACACACACACACACACACACACACACAGGACCCGGATTCAAACCCCCAACCCTGGAGGTGTGAGGCAACAGTGCTACCCGCTGTGCCACCGTTTATTTACAATATAATAATATTCATATCATTTTCTTTATTTACACACAAACAACTGGATGACTCATTTCCTGCTGCCCTCTATTTGTGGAAGAAAAACTATCTCACACATGATATTGCATTCATTCCTGTCACCCTCGACCACAGACACTGGGGGGGATGCCTCCTGGTGTGAGATCTTGTAATGTGTGACCTCCTGAAACTGATCTGTCACGTTATATAATGTGCAAACCACACTGACTTGTAGCTTACAGGACAGCAAATTCTTAGTATAAACAGTACGGCGATCTGAAAACTCAAATAAACAAACAGTGCTCATCACAGCCCTCTAAAGGAAGTTGGAACTTGTCAGCCATAATGAGTCTCAAGAAATATGTAATTCTGTAATGTACAATAATATATAATAGATCACAATTGTATTTATACGTCTCAGTCCAACTGGTTAGGAAATTCACCCAATATACATTAAGTAAACACATGACTGTAAAAGTCAACAACCATGGATGATATTTGTGGTCAGACTTATAAATTGATTGTGTGATTATGTATTATTGTGACATGCCTAAATGTGGGTAATTAATACTGTCATCCTGGAGACACATGAGAAAAGAAAGCAAAACTATATGCATTTTCGTCAGAAAACGCGAAGTGTGTCAGTTGCTGGAGACACCCAGACTTTGGTTTATGGGCAAAAAAAAGAAAAAAGAATTTAATTCAACCCGGCAAAATTCTGATTTTCTTCATTCTGTGACCAGCATCTTACTACTGAACCAACAAGTGTGTGTGAACTCACAGCCTCTTACCAAGCCATTTATGGTGAAGGACAGCTGGATGCGGTTTTAATTAAACCACAGTAAACAGTACACAATTCTTAAGTGTCTTGAAGTCCACTGTGCATTTTGCTAAGCATTTGTTTCTCCATATTTTGTCCATTTCTGGCCGCAGAAGCCGTGATATCGCAGACTCTCTCTCCGACTCATATTATGTAGGTGACTCAACCATCCACTCTCTCTCCTCATTCAGTGCAGAGCCAACTCGACCAAAAAAATATTTTTTTAAACGATCAGTACTCATAATTCAAATAAAAAAACGAGCCACATGCACACTACACTGTGTGTATGAATTTTGCGAAAATTCAGTATGGGCTCTCAGGAGAAGTGGCACCAAAAAATGAGTGGGATAAAAATAATAATAATGAAAATTAAGAAGAGCAATAGTGTTCTTGCTTCCGCAGTCACTCTAAATATTATAAAGTCATTAACTTTAATGTGATTAAAAGATCTACTTTACACGTACACTACCTTGTTAGTGGAAAAAGTAATTACACTACTGTAATGTGTTACTTTGTATCACCAACACTGAGAGAGAAATAAAAATCTAAAATGAGAAAATGCTCTTCTTACTGCTGGAAATAAAATCACAACATCTAAAGTTGAACTCCAACACAAGGAACGAGCAGCCCAGCTTCTCATCTAACCAATGGACAACATGGAATCTGTCTAGACTCCACCAGTCCACACCAAACCGTCAAGGTGAAGACTCTGAAAGCAAGCGCATAAAACACATAACACACACACACACACACACACACACACACACACACACACACACACACACACACCGAAGTCAATGTTAAGCAGGCTCACCTTCAAGCTCTTGGTGGATGATGTCACCCAGGTTGGGCTCTTCACCCCACCAGAAGATCCAAAGCTCCTTGGCGTCGGGCTTGACTCGGCGGCGCCACACGCACAGCAGGTTGGCCTGCACGCAGCGCGTGAAGCTACGCAGCACCGGGTCATCCTGCGCAGGGGCCGAAATCACCGGCCCGTATTCGCCGCCGCCACGGAAGTTGTAGCACCGCCATTTAATGCCGGTCAACTCCGCCTGTCAGAGAGAGACAGAGAGAGAAGTTCAGAGCGAGAACCTGCTGTAAAGAAGAACTGCAGCATCACCTGCAAAGCATTAAAGAGGCCATATCCTCCATCTTTCTTCTATTAAGTCTGGGTTTACCTACAGCCCTTAAAGAGGCTGATATATGTAGATAACACCTACTTCTCATCCTCTGACTTCAGAAAACAGTCCAGGCTGAAAATCGCTTTATGAATTCTGTCTGGATGCGATGGGCTAAACTGCAGGCTGAATAAGTGGATATATGAAAATGCTTTAATTGCTGTGACATCACAAAAAAAGGTTAAAAAGGGCAGTTTCCATAGAATGGAGCATTTCAAAATTATTACAAAGTTCGCAGGAACCCGGAGCCTATCCCGGGTCTACGGGCGTGTGGCAGGGACTCACCCTGGGCAGGGCGCCAGCACACCACAGGGCGCACACACACCATTCACACACACACACACACAGTCACACCTACAGCCAATTTAGAATCTCCAGTTCACTTGACTGCATGTCTCTGGACTGTGGGAGGAACCCGGAGACCCCAGAGGAAACACAAGCCACCACAAGGAGAACATGCACACTCCACACACACACACACACACACACACACATGCACACAAAGACCAGGACCCGGATTCAAACCCCCAACCATGGAGGTGTGAATTCATTTTGAAATTGTATGGGTCCTATAATGAATAAACCAAATATTATTTTTATAAATATTCAGTGCCTCTCAAAAGTCTAGGGAAACTTCCCAAGATGCCACAAGCAAGGACATGTTCTTACATAGGCACTGGTTTGACACACATTTTGGCAGATTACCACAATGTGTAGTTGTTGGACGTGTACACATTGTGTAAAAAGTATAAAGTGTCCATTTGTCATATGTGAACACACCACAGCACAACACACAGTGTGAACAGTGTGAGATTCTATCTCTGCATTTAACCCATTTAACTCATTCACCAAGTGAAGCAGGGGGCTGCCAGGAACACAGCGCCTGGGGAGCAGTGTGTGGAGACGATACCTTACTCAAGGGTACGTCAGTGGTGCCACTGGCAGTCCTGGGATTCGAACCCACAACCTTCTGGGGCAACTCCCTAACCGCCAGGCCATCAGCTGCCCCAAAGAAGCATTTTCACCAAAGTATACACCACCCTTAGGGTGAAATTTGCAAATGAGACAATTTTTTTCTAATTTTTTTCTAAAAAGAAAGCCATAAACCATTTGTTTTTAATCAAATCAAATGTCACGTCACACACACTTTACCGTACAGCAGTAAAACCTCATCAATGGAACGACATGTTCAACATTAAAGCAGTACTTTTAAAATTCAGCCCTCCAAATGAATCATAAGCCGAGTTTTGGTAAGACACTGAGCCTTCATCTGTCGCATCAATAAAACAGATTGTCATCCTGCTTCCTTCACAGACACTTTTGATAGGCTTCTTTTTGTGTTTCTGTTTGTGTTTTAACCAACCCCACTACCGCAGTTTGCAACAGGAGATGAGGGACAGCGGAGCTCCCTCCACCAAATTCTCCAGATAATTCAGGATTATCTATGAAACGACGTGTTTCGTGACCCTTTGTGCTCTGACACAAGCTTTGGCTGTGCCTGACGAACCGCGAGTACCGTTACGTTCATGCCACAGTTGAGTCAGACGCTACCTGAAAATCAGCGTTGCTGTGAAAAAAAAAAGAAAGAAAGAAAGAAAGAAAGAACTGCTGGACTGATAGAATGACACACGGGACGTAAACGACAGCTGCTCTCGGCCGTGGGATTAAAAAAAGAATGAAGAATGAAAGACAAAAGAGGGAAGAGCGAGAAGGAGAGGCAGATAAAGAGAAAGGAGGAATGAGAGTGTGAAAGGGCACTGCAGAGTAACTAAGCTGGAAAAGATAAGAAAGCCTGTAACAGACAAGCTGAGAGAGAGAGAGAGGTGAGGTTGATGCAGAGGGAGATGGATCCATGGCTACAGAGAGGGAAAGCCTGTCACTGGCGCGGCGCCCACTGTTTGACATCCTCTCTGTTCGGCTTGATTGAAAGGCGTCCTGCTGCAGGCCGAGCGAGGAGGCAGCCAGCCGCTGTCAAACACGGGTCCCTGCCCAAGCTGTTGATGAGCAGGCAAAAGGGCAGCACCTGGTGGCTCGGCCCGCTGCGCACCAAGGACGTCTGGATAGAGATATCAGTCTGTGCGAGCAACGGCGAGCGGGGAATCCACTCTTAAAGACGAAGGTGCCAAACCTCACAGGAGAACCACTTCTGGCCCCTGGAATTCGATGGACTTGCCACAGAGGTCTTTATTTCCTTTCCTCAACAGATTGAAATCACTCAACCACTGAATTGCAAGGTTCCTTCGAGAGCCTATGGCATCGTTCCAAAGAGCAGTTCTCAGCACCTTTATTATTGCAAGGGTACGGAGCAGCTGGTTCGGGCCAGATTCTGGGGAGAAAGTGAATTTGGAGAAACTGCAGGGCCATGGAGGGAGCCTGAAATATCAGGAACTGACGATAAATATGAAAACATACATTTCATCAATATGGCCGGGGCTCATGACGACGTACAGGCACTGGCGTTCAGTGAAGCTGCTTTGGGAGTCAGTTTTGGCTCCCTTGAAGAATCTTTCAATGGACAGTTCTTGAAAGAACTGCTGAGGGGATTCCAGAGAAGGCATGACTTTGATTCAGACAGATAAAGGGGAGCCCATATTGATAGCTTGAACTACACACCAGAGCTTGAAATGTCTGTCCAGAGCTGACAGGCCTATAAACGCTGGGGTTCGGTCGGATCCAGACGTCAGTTAAACACTGTCGGGCTCGAGTCATGCTCCAGTTTCACATCGATGTACAAGCATGTGCACACAAAAAACATGGATTTCTAGTATTTGATGGAGTTGCTACAAAAGGTCTTCACACAGCACAGGTAGTACAAAAACCGCAAAAGCAAATATGAGCTGAGGCTCATCTACCGCACACTCTGGAACTCTCTGAGTGCCTTAATGCGCCATTGACTGAACAGCCGAGTGCAGCAGGTAAGCAAACACAATGTGCCCATTCATAAAATAACAACTGCTCTGAGAAAGAGTCGGGGTCAGGAGGAGTGTGGCTTCAATTTGAAGAGACAGAGAGGGACCCTACGAATGTGCCCTCTCAAAGGTGCCCAAAAAGGGTTCTTCAGGTTCCACAGTTAGTTTGTTACTTTGCCATTGACTTAGACCACTCAACTGAACGGTTATATTTGAGTTTGTTTTCTGTGGCATCCTTCCAAATAACCCTTTTGGGGCAGCTTTATTTTTAACAGTGTATTCTGGTTGAATTCAGCCCACACTGCAACTTGAAACCTGACGTTATCTGACAACGACCACTGGGCTTTGGACAACATTCATGAATGTTTCTGTACCGTGAGTTTGACCTGATTTTCTTCCCAATTTAGTCACGTCCAATTCCTCCTTGCAGTAGTTAGGATTATTCTTCTGAACAAAAAGCAGCAAACGAGGGGGCAGGGGGGAAAAACAAAACACAGCAACTCGCCTGGCAAGAAACCAAACAGCCGTAAAGAAAGGCGTCAGGTGCAAAAGCCCAGCCTGCCACTTCACGATTCGAACTGAGCTTTACTGTCCTTTGTAATCACTATGAAAGTGGATGAAAGATACAGGTTACTCAAAGTGAACCGAGAGGAAGACAGCACGGGAAATTCAAGGGAGAGCACGGTACTGCACTCTCTTTAGGACGGTGTGCATGCCTCTGCAGGGTATGCCCCCTGCCAGAGGAGCCCAATTTGGCACCAGGTCCTGGCATGGTGCCACGCTGGCCTGCTTTTAAACAGCAATGTTAAACGAGCAAGCGCTGGTGCCTGGATCTCTACCTGGCCAAACACGCATTAAGGAGGGTGCTGTAAAATGTATTTGTATTTGTGTGTGTGTGTGTGCAGAAGTGTGTGTGTGTGTGTGTGTGTGCGTGTGGGTGGTTGGGAGGGTGCGGGTTTTTGTGCTGCAGGGAAAAAGTGGTGGCTGTTTTGAAAGGGAGAGGGCTTCCATATCAAGGTCCTGAACTCTGCCAACATGTAAGCAAAAGCTCCAGGCCGGGGACATAACGTCTTCCAGCTGCTTGGTTTCACTGTGGAAATGTGTGTGTGTGTGTGTGTGTGTGTGTGTGTGTGTGTGTGTGCATGCATGCAAGACCGAGAGCAAACGCGAGGCCGTGAACGAGAGAAACAGAAAGAAAGAAAGACTCACAATTAGGGCAGGGCCAGATAACAATATTAAGCGTTTTTATGATACGTATCATACCGTGAATATCTCAGAACTTAATCCTGGTGAACTCGATTCAGTGAAGCACCCGGCGTGACAGTGAAAGTCCAGTAATAATCATGTGCACTCATAGTTTCTGACAGTGTTATTTTGAATATGATGCCACTGTTTTTTTTCTGTTCCAGTTGTGAGAGTGTATAACCCTGAAAAAGTACTGCGATATAAAGTTATGCCATATCTCCCATGCCTACTTTAAATCACACACACACACACACACACACACACACACACACACACACACATATACACAAATATGCAGGGCTGTGCAAAAGTTATATTTAAAAACATGTTCAATAATTTGTCAGGAAACGAATATGAGAATAAATGCAAATCAAGACTTAAGTTTTAATCAGGTGTGCTGGTGGTGGATAACTACTTTTTACACAACAAATAATAATTAATTCTCTCGCTCTCTCTCTTTCTCTCTCTCTCTCTCTTTCTCTCTCTCTCTCTCTCTCTCGCTCTTTCTCTCTCTCTCTCTCTGCTTCTGTGAGGAGAGGCCATGGTCAGGAATCCAAAAGAGCACAACTGGCTTAACAGGCGACTGGCGTGTCTCCGGGTGGGTGGGAGGGCCGTCCCTCTCACTCAGCGCGATGCCAGCCAGCACGGGCATCTGGTGGCTGACACAACAGCTCTGCCAGTCGCTGCTCTCCTCCAAGCATGTTAGTGTCCAGTGACACTGTGTAAGCAGTCTCAGGACTGATAAAACAAAACCTCCATTTTTGTCATTTTGAGAATTCTTTTTTTGTTTTGAAAGCGGCATATACAGTAAACACCCTGCAATTTCGCAGGATTTTTTCTTAAAACTGAACTACTAATTGTTCACGGAAACCCCCCACCAATTCACGAAAACTGCAAATATCCTCTAATTTTTTATTTCATGGCAATATATAATTCTTTGTGCTAAATTATGAAGAGACATGACTGCTTTCACCTCCTGAAGCTCCTGAAAAAGAGGCGCTGCCCGATGAACTGTAGATCAATCAATATCATCCATTACTGGTGATTACCCATACATTTGACTGTATTTTTATTACTGAAAATTAAATGAATTTATTACTGTATTTACCTGCTAATACCAAAGAAAACGCGCTGCATGAATTACAGTCCAGTCTATACAGGGGGAACATCGGGATTTACATTCTAGCACTGGAGACAGCAGTTCAGTGTAAACTGTACAGTACGGATACGGGTTTACCTTTACGTTTTCTTTAAGGGTGATGTATTAAACTGGGTTTAAAATTACTTTAAAGTGTCTTGGGAGCATGTTTGGGGGCATATTTAGGGTTTACACTATAAAAATGGAACGTAACCCCCGCAAATTTTGGGAGATTTACTGTACGCGTTCATTTGTTCATTTGTTTTTTATTTTTTTATATTCTACTGCACAAAAAAAATGGTCAACATGTAGAACTAGTCCAAAACGATTTAGACAAAAAAGACGTTTTGAGTTCAGCTACAAATCTGAGAGTACGATGCTGTGTTAAGACAGCGGCCACATAAAACTTCGAATCTCTGTAACATAACTAAAATGTTCTTAACCCTCAAAGTCGACTGAGATTAAAGTTCATTTCGGGCCATTTCTTCTGATTTGTTTGTTATGATATGAAATATTGACACAGCACTTGAAAACTAACACTGTTGTCCCAACAGTGACACACACACACACACAAACACTCACAAAGACACACAAATACACACACATAGTTTTCTCTCTCTCTCTCTTCCATCTATGACCGCAGAGCGTGTGGAGGTGATTTAAAACAAACACTGGCCTGCTGGTAGGCTTACACCAGAATAGCCCGGAGGTCAGGGATGAGGCTGCGTGTAACATGGCAGTCCGAAAACAGACTTTCAGCAAAAGCAAACATTTTGTTTCACGTAATGGCATTTTGCCAGTGTTGGCCCTCAGAAAGCCAAAGGACTTCAGATAGTGGCCGTTCCACATACTTCTATGACTGAATGTTTCAAAAATGTAATTTAAACCGAACAGCCTGACATGTCTGCTCTTTTCCCAGCACAAATACTTGAACAGAAACCTGGTCCTTGGCTTCCTTTTCTCTACAGCAAATGAATCCAGTGTGTAAAAAAAAAATAACAGGCCTTTGTTTATAAAGCTAACTGTTATCTGTTCAACTGCACTAAGCGGTTCTACTTCCTTCTCTTCACACTGTGACAACAACAAGCCTTCCTGAACGAGATACGGTCGTTAGTCTGAAAGGTCTGTGACATTAATTGCCTCTCGTCTTTAAAAGTTCTTCGAGAACTCTCACTCCCTTAAAAATAAAAATCCCACATAAGGTTCTCAGAAATGATGCCGTAGAAGCATTAGGGGACCAATTCTGAACTTTCTAATATAGAAGTTTATTATAATACGGAATATTTTAGAGAATTATCCATACGTGTGAACAATCTTGCTGAAGCTTAAGGAACTTCCACATCATGTAATCCAGGATTTAACTGTGCAAAATGTTCAAAGCATTACTAGGATGGTAAAATTAAGTGTTATTTTGCATGGAAAACAAGAAAGAACGCTTATCTGACCTACAGCTATTTGGGCAGGATCCTGTTGTTCTGGTGAGTAGTCGTGATTGACAGCCCTCAGTAAAACTCTCCCACCCGCCCTCAGGGAAACACAGCAGAAATAAGGGACATATGTGTACGCAGGCGCTGTTGATATTATACCCGTCACGTTAGCGTTTACTAAAAACATCCAATTTTTCTATGGTGACGTCTAAAAGAAGGAAAGTTTTCAGTCAGGTGGTGCTTCCGATTTAACCATAAAGTAAATATTAGCATGCAAATGAGGCCTGTCAGAATCACTAAAATTTTAGGTGACCCTGAATTTCCATTTGGTATTTGCCAACATGACAACAACAATAGCCTAAGCTCCTTACTTAGCTACAAATCAACAAACCATTACAAGAGTTTCCATCTAAGTGGTGTCTCATTTGTATGCATGTGTCTCTGCGACAGACTGGCAACCTGTCCAGGGTGTTTTGCAACCTTTCGCCCAATGAGCACTGGCGCATATTTGCTCATAATGGTAAAAAAACGGTAAATGCTACAAATATTGCTACCAAACCAAACGCCTTAATTTTACCCCTTAAAATGACTTTACAGGAAATGAAGGGTAATTCAGGGAAAAAGTGCACAGATTAAGGAATAAAACTACAGAATTTTCCCCCCTTACTTTTTCAAATTTGCCCCTTAAATAATAGAACCTCCTGAATTAGGAACTAACATTTAAGATTAAGGGTTTTCACACTCATGCCTTAAATCTAATTGAAGCTAAAATTAAGGGGTTGGTTTCACAAATTAACAGCCACTTAATACAACTGAAGGGGTTTGGTGTATTTTCAGGGGTAAATTAAGGAAGGGTTAAGCACATGTAAGTATATTGTGTTTCGTAGCGTATCAGGAAGTGGCCAAGTTGGTAAAACACTTGTCTGTGAAACAAATGACCACAAAGTTGTTGGTTCGAACCCCCCCAACACACACACTTTCTACTACTGTATCCTTGGGCAAGACACTAAACTCTCAGTGTCTCCAGGGGGACTGTCCCATGTATCTAATGACTGTAAGTCTGTCCCTGTAACTAATGACTGTAAGACTGTCCCTGTAACTAATGACTGTAAGACTGTCCCT
>JBBPCX010070690.1:0-10485 GCA_037974365.1 Hydrocynus forskahlii
ATTTTATCAGATTCATTTGGGTTTAAATGATTGAGTTTCATTTGTTGGATTATTTTTGCCATAACCTTTTTGTATACCTTATTTTTAAACTACTTTGTTTTGTTCAAAACAAAGGATTGATTGGGACTGAAATTGTGTATAAACTGTGAAGATTTGAGGTAGTCTGAAGTTAAAAGTTGGGGAGCAGGACTAACTTAAGTATACAGTGTAACATTTGGAGTTTTAGATTAAGAGTAACAGTCTTGCAGAGAGACTAGAAGAGAAAGATACTAAAATGTAACCCCAGGATCCCTGGTCACCAAAATGGCATATTTACAGTTTTATTAGCAGTTGGAGGATATAGATGTTGCTTATTTCAGTGAATCGGAAGCAAAATTTGCTTAGGCCACTGGCAGATATTTAAAAAGATTATCTATTTATATGTGTGTGTGTGTGTGTGGATAGTGTTTAGTGTTATTATTATTGTTATATTATAGGGACTGTACAGACTGAGGGAACATAAGACACTAACGAAAGTCAAACATAGCTTTCTGTGATAGGGGCCCTTTAAAATGCCTCTAAAATATGGATTGTGGAAAAAAGTGTGAGATGCTGTCGGTTTGTCTGTGTAGCCAGAGGCTCGAATGAAAGAGAGTCTCCCGATGGCTCACCTCCAGACTCTCCAGCTCTTGCAGGAAGAGTGCGGTGTGAAAGCGGTGCGGTCGCAAAGGCTTGCGGCTTCTGCACAACTGCTATAAAACGGGCGAAACTGGTGGGGGGGGCGTAAGTGATACAGAGGGGGTGTTGCCCCAGAGCAGCCTGCGGGAATGAGTGAAGGATGGGAGGATGGATGAGGAGCGTTACTTTATACGGATGACAAATTGCAGGTGTCTTCTTTTGATGGAGCGCTGAATTCAGAGTGGGCACCGTGCCCAGTTCCGCAGTTAGGGCCTACACCGAAGACGGCAGAACACACACACTCATGAGAATGAGGCCCACTTTTTCACTTCTGGCCTTGCCTGAGTGTGTAACGGTGGGAAGAGGGGCTGCTGTGGTCCTGCGGATCCACATTTTGGCGCCGCAGCACCAGAAATGTACAGATTGGTAACTAAACCAACACGACCCTCCCCCGTCAACAAAAGCGTGACGTTTCCTTCATCTCCATCAGCCACACTTTTGAGTCTTCACCCCCCAACCAAATATTTTCAGCACCTCCTGTTGTAACTGTGTTTCCATGTCCATGCCTGAGTGCACAACAGTCTGCAGCCTTTCAGATAAATCAGATAAATGTCATCATGTTTGTACCCATTAAGCCGCAGTCAAATAGGTATGGAACACATGCTCCATATTTCACAGCAGTGTGTGTGTATGTGTGTATATATATATATATATACACACACACACATATATATACACAGTATATATATTCTTAAAACTACAACTAAAAATTTAATATCACATTTCTGTAGGTTTTACAGATAAACGTTTACACAAACGCACACATTTTATATCTATATATTTGTGTGTGTATATATATTTTATATATATACAAATATATATAATGTGCATAATTCAATAATTTGTTATTTTATTATTTTTTTTATAGTTACTTGTTAGTTTTTTGTAATCGTTTACTTATTATTCCATTTGCATTATCATTATTTTATTACATTTATTTTATTAATATTTTTCCCCTCCTAACTCCCTGTCTTATCTTTATTCCTCTTGTTGCAATGAGCATGTTTATGACAAAAGAATTTCCCTCGGGATAAATAAAGTTCTTTCTCCTTATCTTAATTTGTGTTTAAATCATTTGCAGATTATTTAAAAACTTTATTCCCTATTTTTAATGTTTATGCTTTTGCATTTTATTTTCAGTGTGTGTTCTTTGTTTTTGTTGTGCTTTGGTTGTGCTTTGGTTTTGTTTTTTTTTTTTTTGTGTCATTTTGGCAGTGTAAATAGTACAGTAGCAATTTTTTTTTTTTTTTTTTTTTTGTGTCTTGAAAAATTTTGTTGCCATAAACCTAATCCACCTGGTCCATTGAAGCTTCCACACATTTATCGTTTTCTTTATCTTTTGTTGTCTTTGCACACTTGGTTACACAAATGACATGTTTATGTGCCACTACATCAGACTTTATGTTGGTCTTCCCACACATGCGGCTCTACCAAAAGAAAAGCCTAAAAATGCATAAACATGCGTGCGCGCTGTGCAACCACCTTTTCCAATAAATCAAATGAATGTCATCACATTGGTACCCTTCACCACGCGAGAGCTGGTCTCCTCGCCTTATTTATACCCGTGGAAACACAAACCGCCGTTTCATGTGTGTGTGTGACATCAGTTTTTCTGTAGGCCTCTGTGTGTGTGTGTGTGTGTGTGTGTGTGTGTGTGTGTGTGTGTGTGTGTTACATCTGTTGGAGCTAACCAGAGCTCCCACATTCATCATCACTTGGGTTGTAATTGCAGCTCCTCTGCACAGCCATTGTGGTTTAAGCTCCATAATCACATGTCCGTCCTTCCTTCTCCTCCCAGAGTTTTCCTGAACACAGCTGTGGATTTATGGGGGATCAGACGCAGTTGGGGGGGGGAATGGAGGATGCTTGAGACGAAGGAAACACCCACAGCTCCTACGACACACCTGTGAGGACCTGGCAACCTGTAATGACTTGATCAGCACAGGGTAAGCAGTAACACTATAACTCTTATTTAAACATCTAAGTACTATTGCTCATAATCTCGCCTCCCTCAAGCAAATACTAATGTTGCTAAAGTATAGTCGGTAGGGTTTTAGTGAATGAATTTTGTAACTGAAAATGTGCCTTACATTCATGTTACTGTCTCATTTCTCAGTTTATTATGGTGCCCAACAACATATAAGAGCAATATTTGACACACAAGCTAAAATGTTAGCCTCGAGCTTGCATGCTGGCCATGATAAAGTATGATACAGTGTAAAAAGGGAGTGTGTTAATGCATCTAAGATCAATGCTTTTAGTGTTTGGTTGCCTTCAAACCAAAGTTCAGCCATTTTTTTTGGTTAAGCCAAATTATTTTATTTTTTGCACATTAAAACACAACCTGTTATTGCACACTGTGTCACTATATTGACAAATAAATAGTTCACGCCTGTGAGGACCTGTGAGCTGAAAATGTTCCTCATAGTAATGTTCCATTGTCAGTTATGTATCAACAACAGAGCAAGTTAATGTTAGCCTTGAGCTAACAGACTAGCCACAAGCTAACATGCTGGTCATGATGAAGTATGATACAGTGTATAAAGGGATTGTATTAATGTGTAAAACATCAAGACATTATAGGTTATTGAGTTTTATTGATATTAAACAACACCTTTCCTTAAGTCAAACTGTTTGTATGTTATGAGCTGCAGTGGAGCTATAAAACAAGATGAAATATTAATCTCTGGTGGGAAATGTACGGGTTGAACACAAAAAAAAAAAAAACATATTCTAAAAATATAAAATGCACACCGGTTGTATGTATGCCTGACAATTAAAACACAATGTCTTATTGCACACTGTGTCACTGTATAGTACTAAGTAGTTCATACTATCTGTAGATTGAGCACGGAGTGAAAAATGAATGACTTTTTAAGTTTTGTACTGAAATTAATGACATAATTAATGACATCACCATGACATCAATGTTGCAGAGCACTGTGTTTAGATATTTACCTAATGTGCCATTGCACTGTATAGGGTCTGGCCACTGGGAATCTAGTCCCTGCTTAACCAAGTATCATTCCAGTGAACTACCTGACTTTATACTGTATGTACTTCTCATATCACACTCTGGACTTTCAATAACACCTGTACTGTACCTTCTGTTTACTGTTTCTACTGATTCTACAGGCACACTTATGTCCTGTTATTTGATTCGATAAGTTTATATATAAGTTTGATACATTACAATGTAGTTAAATGTGGTCAAGTGCTGCTAACTGCCTTTTTTGAACAATTGTGTGTAATTTTTGCTTATTCCACCGGAGGATTTGTTTCATATTTTCAGGTTATTTTTAGTTTTGCTTTTATACTTTATTTTCAGTAACTTTAGAAATGGACATATACCCTGCCAAGACATCCACCCACTCACAGTCTGTCTTTCTGTCTGTGTAATCTATGTAATGTGTCTATAGATGTATGTATGTATGTATGCATTGTGACTGGCCTTTTTTGGCGGGGTACATAAAAATAGCACAATTGCACTTTATTTTTATAAATACGGTGCAATATTAGTCGCTCTGGAAGGTTTACATCTCACTCACACTATACTGTTACACTGCTTTATTGTCTGTTATAATGTTTCTGTCATTCCTTCCAACACCTGCGCATAATTGTTGCTTCTCTGGCAGATTTGTTTATTTTTTCTATTTTTCCTCTAATACTTTCTTTTCAGTAAATGTTGTTTTATGTGACTAGCTTTTTTGGCAGGCAACACAATAACCCTTTTTTGGCTTGCACAAATGCTTGTCCTGCAGGACTGAAAGGTTTACATCCCGTTCACACTACACTGTTAGATTGCTGTGTTTACTCTATTGTTTCTGTCGTAACTTTTCTGGATGTTGTTAAATGTTGCACCGTGGTCCATGGAGAAAGGTCTCATCACACTATGCATGTGTTCACAGCTGCTGATGACAAAGTAACCTGGAACCTTGAACAGCATGGTATCATGATGGGATCAAAGTGCAAAAGTGACTGATCACATCATGATACCATGACATCATTTTTCCAGACCACTTTATTTACATATTTATCTGTTCTGCCATTGCGCTGTTTACGGGAACAGCATGGGTGGGGTTCTTTCTGTGTGGAGTTTGCCTGTTCTCCCCAGTTCCTCTGGTTCTCCCACAGTCTGAAGAGATCAGATGTGTGAATGTGTGCATGAATGTTTTAAATCTGTCCCAGTAGTTCCACAAAGCTAAAACAGCTTGTTTTCTGCAACCTTCTGTTAATCAGTAATACTTGCTGCAGAACAGACTTGTATCTGTATTCCTCCATATTACTTTTTTTACATTTGTTTAATCTACCTTAAATATTACTCTCATTCTTTACTGATAAATTGCTTACTTTTCCTTTTTATGCTTATTGTATCTCTGCAAAACATTAAATGACCATTGTGTATGATATGATATATAAATAAACTGGCCACCTGTTCAGGACATTTCTCAACCTTTCGAAGAAGGAACGAAAGAATGAAGGAAGGAAGGTATATAAATAAAAAATAAAAATACGTTCACATTTTAAAACAATCAACTGAGGGTCAGGAATAGTATGAAGTTCTACTGTGAAAAGTGTTCAGATGTGTAGTATTGCTGGATAAAATGCTACAACTTTGGGCTGATTTAGCAAAGACCAAAATTGCTACTTAGCTCCACCAGTGTACTGTTTGCGCTCATAGTCCCCGACAGACTGATGGAAAAAAGCTCTCTGTGGCCCTTTTCAATGAGATCTTCACTCTGGTGCTCCCATGGCCAGTTTGTTGGTAAACCCAAAGGAATGTAGGGGGGTCCACCAACACTTTCCCTGCTCTGGTCCAGTCAGGTTCAGCTCAGCTTTTTCAACAGATTAACCTCAATATCATTTCGGTCCAGCCAGTCTGGAAAGCATTTCACAGCATGTCTTGCTTGTCAGATTATATTTTGTCCCATTCTTGCCTCCAGTTTGTTTAGTTGTCAACAATAGCTTTACATTCATTTCACAGATGCTTTTGTCCAAACTGCTTCACAGTTTGAGAAAACAATCCAGTTTCAGGACAGTGTGTAAACCAGAGGATCGTTCTAAGTACTAAAATCCATAGTTTAGTTTACAAGAGTTTAGTCAAATTTCCCATCACTACAGTTCAGTTCAAAAGAGTCAGATCACTAAACGGAATCAAATTTCCCATCATTACAGTTCAGTTTGAAAGAGTCGGTTCGCTAAACTGAATAAAATTTTTCTATCACTGCAGTTCAAATTTAAAAGAGTCAGTTCTCTAAACTTCATGGAATTTCCCATCACTGCATTTCAGTTTAAAAGTCAGTTCACTAATCTGAAGTAAACATCCCACCACAACAGTTCAAATTTAAAGGAGTCAGTTTACTGATCTGAATCAAATTTCCCAACACTAAAATAACTGAAAAGCTCAATTACGGGCAACAATGGCTTTGAAATCTGATGTAACCAACATGTAAGTCTATATCCCAGGTCTATGTCTGACATCACATTCTGGGTATTTTGACATTTTTTGTGCACCAACGGCCTTGCTGTGTGTAATTCCTGGCATATTTTGGGGGTATGGAACAGTTACAGGCACTGATTTGTGTTGTGATAAACTCACTTGCCTTTGTTTTGCTCTGCTCATGCATCCAACACTCACTTTCATTGTAGCTCAGTAAATACAACGTCAGCTTGGCTCAGGGCACCCGGGCCCGGGTCGGGTGCCTGATGGTCAAGAGAGATAGTGGTCACAATGAGCTTCACGCCTTTAGCATCACACCAAACAGTGCACAGCTTCTGTTAGGATAACTTAAACGATGTCACGGTCTCCCTCCTTTTCCAGGCACGCAAGGCACGCATACTTACACCAGGGATAATCGAAGTGCTTCGTCTTTTATTCTTTAACAAAAAACAAAACTCAAAACAGGCATGTGAGCCAGACTCAATGCTGAATCTTAAGACAAACACAAGGGCGATAGTAAACATCAAAGGAAGAGTGAGGGTTGACTGACACCACATGTCGGTCACACACCAAACTAAACACTAAACTCAAAAACCCCCACAAACCAATAACAAGACAGAACCACTTAACTTAAACCAACTCCAGCTGTGACTTAAACAAAAATCAGAAAACCCACAAGCAGAAAAAGGACGGCCTCTAGTGGCCACCCACAATTACTGTCCCCAGTCCTGACAGTACCCCCCCCACCAGAGCGTCCCACTGGGGCGCCAACAGACCACCCATAACATCCCAAGGGCGGAGGAGGGGTAGGCGAAGGCAAAGGGAAGCATCCTGTGAGCCCCATCCGGCCGCATTTCTCTGGATGACATCCTGGCCTGTGCTCTACCCTGGGCGGTCTGGGTGAGTCCCATGGGACGCTCCCCTTTTGGAGTCCCAGTCCTTCTGGGCGGAGCCCCCTCTGGGGAGCCCCTCACTGTCCTTGTGGGCAAGGCCCCCTCCGGGGAGCCCCTCAGCGGGGAGCCCCCTACCAGGAGCCCTTCACTGTTGTCAGGGGCAGAGCCCTCTCCGGGGATCCTCTCATTGTCCTTGTCCGGGCGGAACTCCCTACTGGAAGCTCCTCACTGTTCTCAGGGGCGGAGCCCACTACCGGGAGCCCCTCACTGTTCTCAGGGGCGGAGGCCTCTCCGCGGAGCCCCTGAGTGTCCTTGTCTGGGGCGGAGCCCCCTACTGGGAGCTCCTCACTGTTCTCAGGGGCGGAGCCCCCTACCGGGAATCCTTCGCTGTCCTCCTGGGCAAGGCCCCCTCCGGGGAGCCCCTCAGCAGGAAGCCCATCCGTGTCCTCAAGCACGGAGGCCCCTCTGGTGAGCACCCTCTCTACTAGGCTTAGCTGCTGGGCTACAGGGCTTAGCTGCTGGGCTACAGGGCTTAGCTGCTGGGCTGCAGGGCTTAGCTGCTGGGCTACAGGGCTTAGCTCTACGGTTAAAGGGCTTAGCTCTACAGCTATAAGGGCTTAGTACTATGGCTAAAGGGCTTAGCACTATGGCTAAAGGGCTTACTGGGGGTGGCATAGGCTTAAGGGGCTCTGCAAACGAGCCTAGTGACTCTTAAAGCGGACCTAGTAAGTCGGCTGTCTCTGGACTGCCAGCTACTGGCTCTGAGATGCCTGCTTCTGGCTTTGGGCTGTCTGCTCTAGCCCGTGCTAACCACACTAGCCTCTGTAGCTACGCTACCCCCCCAGAGCACCCACCTGGAATTGTCACTTTGCTGGGACTGCTGGTTTGCGTCTTCTTGCCTGCAGCGACTTCTCGCTCGGCAGCGGCTGTGGCGACCTCTCGCTCCGCGGCGGCTGCTGCGAGACACTCTCGCTCCGCGGCGGCTGCTGCGAGACACTCTCGCTCCGCGGCGGCTGCTGCGAGACACTCTCGCTCCGCGGCAACTGCGGCTCGTCCTCGCCGGCTCACCCCTGAGCTGGATCCAACGTGCCTCACTCCTGGCCAACTCCTCATTCTCCAGCATGAAGGTTGTCAGTGCCCCAAGGACTAGTTCCCTTGGAGCCGGCTTCCTCCCTGCGGGCTTGCTGTCGGCTGTGCCTTTGTTTGAATGGTCGGTCAATCTGTCACAGTCTCCCTCTTTTTCCAGGCACGCAAGGCACGCACACTTACACCAGGGATAATCTAAGTGCTTCATCTTTTATTCTTTAACAATAAACAAAACTCAAAACAGGCATGTGAGCCAGACTCAACACTGAATCTTAAGACAAACACAATGGCGATAGTAAACATCAAAGGAAGGGTGAGGGTTGACCGACACCACATGTCAGTCACACACCAAACTAAATACTAAACTCAAAACCCCCCACAAACCAATAACAAGACAGAACCACTTACCTTAAATCAACCCCGGCTGTGACTAATACAAAAATCAGAAAACCCACAAACAGAAAAACACAATTACTGTCCCCAGTCCTGACAAACGAGCTAAAACCGCAAGTAGCCTGAGTGTAGTAACTCTGAGCCAGATGTGCTGAAGTGTACAGCATTTCCAAAAACACAATAACACCAATTTCTGCTGTGGCTGGATGTGATCATGAGGCTGGACTGGGGGAAAAAAAGAGATTTCAGTAAATATTTCAGTAAAATATCAGGATCATTAATCATATGACAATTAAACAGAATATAGACATGCTAACCCAAGTTAGTGACAGTTTAGCAGAGATGGCTGGCTTATAAGTTAAGTTTCGGAGACATTTTGTCAGGATACCCCCAATTAAAGTGCTGTGATAGAACATTTTGAGGTATTTTTATGCTAGTATAGTGTTTTTTCACTTTAATTTGCTTAAAAACCCTTGTCGTTGGAGATAGTTGTTATTCATTTTAAACTTGTTTTTAAGCTTGCTTTGTAATACTGGCATTGATGTGTCATTACCATGGTTTTTAATAAAAAAAATCACTAAAATTTCTTACATTTGTTTTCTGGGAACGCACTAAGGAAGTAAGGCAAAACAAATGTTCCCAGCAGTGGCCAACCTACCAAAATGCCTCAGCATTCCCCATTATAGATACTTAATCAAACATGGTGATGTGATGGTGTGGGGTTGATTTGCTGCTTCAGGACCTGGGCCACTCTCTGCTCATTTGACAGAACCCTGAATTCTGGATAATGCTTTCTTTTGCAGTCTTTTACAATTATTATACTATTATACTAAACAATTTTTTTGAATAACGTGACATTGAGGCCCCACAGTGGTGCAGTGGTCTGCACTGTTGCCTCACACCTCCAGGGTTTGGGGTTTGAATCTTGGTCCTGGTGTGTGTGTGTGTGTGTGGAGTTTGCATATTCTCCTTGTAGTGGCGTGGGTTTCCTCCGGGGTCTCCGGGGTTCTCCCCCAGTCCAAAGACATGCGTGTCAGGTTAATTGGGGATTCTAAATTGGTTGTAGATGTGTGTGTGTGTGAGTGAATGGTGTGTGGGTGTGTGCCCCGCCCAGGGTGAGTCCCTGTCTCACGCCTGTAGACCCCATGGTTAGGCTCTGGATACCTGCAACCCTAGTAAGGATAAAGCAGTTATGGAAAATGAATGAATGAATGAACATGACAGTGAGTTCATATCTGTAATGTGTAATATATTTAATTGTAATTAAGATAGACTTTCTGTTAATAGTGCTATCCAAACTAATAATGGAAATAATAATGGAACTTGACATCATGTGACAAAAAAATGAAAAAAACAACAAAGTAGTCTTCTAATTTACCCAATACCTAAAAATCTGACAGGAAACTTACAGGCTTTACAGGAAATCACTGTGATCTGAAGCTGAGGTGCAACCGGGTTATAGAGAAAGACAGTGATCCAAAGCGAAAGAGCAAGTCAACCTCTGAATAGCTCAAAAGACACAAAATTGGAGAGGCCCAGTCAAAGTCTCCCTTTTTATGCTGTGGTAGGACCATAAATGAGCAGTTCATGCTTGAAAGCCGTCCAGTGTGTTTCAGTTTAAAGCCATTCTACAAAGAAAAGAGGGCCAGAGTTCCTCTAAAGCCATATGAAAGCAACAGGAAATGTTAAAGGTGGTGCAACCAGTTATTAAGTTCACCCAGGTGTTCTAGGTGCTGCCAATCCTTCTTTCTTCACCAAATGACCTGATTATTTAGTGTTTCCTCATGTACTTATTGTTATATTGCATATTTATTTATGTATTTGCTATAGTATTTCTTGTGGGGATTTCTAACCATGTCGTGTGACACATTTAAACATTCTGGAGATCAAATACACATGAGGTTGTTAAGTTGGGTCCCAGTGTTTGATCTCCAGAATGTTTAAATGTGCAACACC
>JBBPCX010070691.1:0-10483 GCA_037974365.1 Hydrocynus forskahlii
AGTAAGAATTTTTGTCCCAGTGCAACCCTGCTCCTTCCACCCACCCCCACACTCTCACACACCTCTTCACACAACCCCACATACTCACACACACCACTTCCACCCACCCCACCCTCACACACAACCTCTCCACCCCATCCTCACACACACCCCTTCCACCAGCCCCAACACACACACCCCTTCCACCCACCCCCACACTCACACACACCCCTTCCACCCACCCCCACACTCACACACACCCCTTCCACTCACTCCCACACTCACACACACCCCTACCACTCACACCTGAAGAAGTGGCTACCACTCACACACACACACCTTTCGCCCACCCCACGCTACTAGTTCATGTCACCAATAATATAAGTCCTGACTGATATACCATTTGGCCAATAATATCAACTGACACTGATGACCCATCGCTTTAACATTATTGCTGACAGTGTTGAAAATTATTTTACTGATGGGAAAATAGGAGAAATTGTTTATTTCGTGTCTCTTCGAATCTAGTACTACATTTGTGTTACGGCTGGGGTTTTTGTTTGGTGTCAGCTGTGATGTATTTAGATTAAGTGGTTTGGGGTTGTGGATTGGTTTGTGTCCAAGTGGGTTGAGTATTTAAGTTCTTTGAGTTCATGTGGGTTTTGCTGGTCAACCATCACATTTACCCTCACCTCCGTCCTCACGGTTCCTGCTCCTTATGTGGCTTCTGTTGATTGTGTTTTTGTTTGGCCATCGTGCCTTTTGGTTTTGTACAGAGTCTGTGTCCTTTATGTATTAAAACCATCTAAAAGGAACCTGCACACGTGCCTCGCCACACTTTCCCCCAGCACACCCCGACGTGACAATTTGTACTATTTTGAATATATCACAGATTGAAACATAATTTAACTTACAACTTAACTTAGTTACTAACATAAATATAGAAGACCGAAGCATTTGATGCGCTGCATCCAAAATTTGTCATACATAATGAAATGACCTTAAAATAAAATATAATTTCACGTTTTAGCTTTGAACTGCTCATATCCTCAGAACTGGAGTCTGTAAACTGCCTCACTGCGTGTCTGTGTCTTCACACTCTCATTTTTTAAAAATGTATTTATCGCTGATTGTCAGAGAGAAGCAATTAACCTTCGAGTGTTTCAAGGAGAGCTCTGGGCAGACGCCGCCTTTGGGGCGACACTGACTAAGCAGTCTTTAAAAGAGAAGGAGGATGCGGACTCAGCAGGGATGGAAAAGCTCATATAAACACTGTTTATAAATGAATTTCTCAGTGTATATTAAAAAGAAATAGAAATAGATCAGGAGCCCGTAATGGAAGAGAGGATTTAAATGGGATTTAGGCCCCAATACATTAAACAACGGAAAACAAACTTTTAAACAAGGCTGCACAACATGGACAAGCCAATATACTGTGATTATATTGCCATGTATTGCAGTACATAACCCATTTTCTGCATCATAATTGATTTCTGATCAGACCCTGTTATCAGGGAGGGTCTACCTTAACATTTGCATTTTTACACTTAGTTTTTGTTATAATTTTGTTATAATCTATTGACAGGGTACTATAACTGCTTTTGTCAACTGCACTAAATGTTGCCCTCTGATATTGTTTCGTGCCTTTGTGTTTGTGTTTTTCTGCTGTCTTTGCACTCTGTGCAGTCTGGTCCTGCCTGCACTTGTGTAGTCTTGTCATGTTATGTTTTTTGTGTTGCATCATAGTCTTGGAGGAACACTGTGGTCTTGAAGGTACGTTGTGGTCCTGGAGGAACATTGTGGTTCTGCAGGAATACTGTAGTTCCAGAGGAATGTTGTGGTTCTAAACACTGTGGTCCTGGAGGAACCAAGTAAGTTTTTAAAGGCTAAGTAAGGTCTTGAATGTCTGAGGTGTGAGTCTGAGTCCAGTACTGAGTCTCAAGTCTTTAGTCTATTAATACAAATCAGGTCCCGAGTCTTGGTCCAACTTGAGTCTCCAGTCTCTGAGGTGTGAGTTGGTGTCAGTTCTCAAGTTTTATGAGTTTGATTCCTGCCTCGAGACTCTGATGTGCGAGTTTGAGTCGAGTCTCTGTAAATGGCACAACTGCAAATTTGGTAGGCAATGACACACATTCAGGCAGAAAAAAAAGTATTTAATCACAAATGATAGCAGTGATAATAGTACTTTATAATAATAATAATAATAATAATAATAATAATAACAACAACAACAAATCAACAACAATAATAATTATTGTTGTTATTATTATAAGGTACTATTGTCACTGCTATTACTTGTGATTAAATCTTAATAATGATATAATAATAATAATAATAATAATAATAAAAAAATATTCTCATTATTATTGAACTGTAAAACACTAATCTTGTGGTAGGATTGGTGTGATTTTTTGGAGTAGACCTGTAAATAAATAAATCAATAGGAATAGAAAAAGGACAAAGAATAGCACCAAGACTCTAACCTCTTCTCTCTCATCTCAGTTGGCCATTTTAGTCTCTGGTGCGTTTTACATTCTGCTCACCTCTCCAAGTCCACGTCGCACGTTCTCGTCCCCAAAAAAGTGAAGAAAACAACCTTTAGAGTGGCATCGCTTTTGTTGAAAAATGTAATTCCGTGGTGCAGGCGATGGAGGCTCTTCTGCCCGTGTCTCACTTTTAAACAACTCAAGTGTAAAAGTGTTAAACACTGGAGAGGTTTTGTTTGAGTGACGTGTGCTTAATTTCACCCTGAAATCTGTTCCCAAGAAAGGCTTTTCATATCATTAAAGAACGTCATATTCAACATCAGCGGTGAGGCTTTGTTAACTGGCTGGACCTTCGCGGCCACCGCCAGAGCGCTGATAAGCAGCTGACCTTGGGTTGTGTTTTATTCCTTTTTTTCGAGGTGGGGGTGCTGATTTGTGAAACGCACAAAAAACACATTCTCTCAGCAGTACTTGTAAGACCTGTCCTTGACTTTGTGCCTAGAATTAAAATTTTGAACAAAACATGAGATTTAGCTGGATGGTGGAAGTGTAAAAAAATCTCTTTTGTGCAGTTCTTCCTTCCCTAAATGTGGTCAGTTAGTGTGGTTGGTTTCGTAGGTGCACTGTGCTGGAGTTATGAGGCAATTAATAATATAGTATTTGAAGCTTATACACACTTGTCTGAAACTATGTTGTTAAGTAATGTGACCCTGTATGATATGTAGTCTTGTGATGTTCTGTTTATTGTTCTTTGTGTTACATCACGGTCCAGGAGGAACACTGTGGTTCTGGAAGAACATTGTGGTCCTGGAGGAACGTTATGGACCAGGAGGAACGTTATGGTCCTGGAGGAACATTGTGGTCCTGGAGAAACTATGCAGTCCTGGAGAAACATTGAGATCCTGGAGGATCATTGTGGTCCTGTAGGAACGCTGTGGGTCCTGGAGGAACACTGGGGTCCCGGAGGAACATTGTAGTCCCGGAGGAACATGACTGGGCTTATGCAGGTGTGAATGCACCCAAGACCCAAGGTTAGCATTTCAGAAGGTGGTCTAAAATGGATTTTTGCCAGATGTTAAAGCAGTGTAAACACATCTGTCTCTCCAAGCCACATTCAACAACCACAACCAAAACCCCTTATGAAAAAGACCACACTTAATACAGACATCACTGCCCCCCAGTCCATCTCTTGATGTGAGGTTCTTCTCTAAGTTTAATCCAGTAGCCCTCAGTGAATGAGCTTAAAAACTCACAGTTTGGTTAACCTTCGCCTCGCCTCATTGCGTTGCTACAATACATTACATACAGCTCTCCTTGTAATCATTGACTGTCGGTGCGAGGGAATGAAAGGTGATCATGCAAAATCGGGTTTTTCTATTGAATAGAACAGAGAAATGAGGAGCAGCACAGGTGACTGGCTGTATTTAAAGTGATCTGCCTATTACTCAGTGCATAATAATTTCAATCTGACTAGCCGGAGACACACTTGAGTACCAAGTGTAAGTGTATTGGGTTAAAGTCATATGAGGTTACAATCCAGACACCAGTCATATGAAGCATCATGGTATTAACGGTGTCATAGTATTAACGGGGTTATCTAAAATAGAATGAAGCAAATAAAAATAGTTTAAAAATAAAAATAGGCATCTAATTATGGACATAAGTTGGCTGCATTGATAAAATGTCAGTAAAGCCTGAATTGTGCATTTTTATGGATAACATTAAGTCACATAGTGTCAGAAACTGTGTAAGCAAGTCAGCTTGAGATTTCTTATCAACTTAGCGCTGTTCGCTGTGAGTGTGTGATGATTTAGGCCTGCAGTTTGCACAATGCTAACTGATAGTCATTAGCATTCATAGCTGCATTAGCCCCCAGAGCAAAGCTAGAGGCACCAAATGTGTCTTGATTGATCGACTGCTTATGATGTAAAGGGAAATCCTTCACCGAGTCTCATGTGGGTGTAGAAGCTGTTTGGAAGAAGTAATTCTTACAGCTGTGGCATGTCGCTCCGCTGTAGCCGGTGTTGGTGCAGTTGCAGTGGAAGGCGCTCCATGACTGTGTGCACTTTCCTCCATGTTCACAATGACTCGGAGAACACCTGGTATGACAGAGAAAACAAAAAAGCTCACTTTGGACCTGTTTGAACAGTGAGACAAGCACTATCACACTATCAGTATTGTGTATCTGCAAAAAAGACCATTTGGCTTAACCTGAATTTATAGGCATATGTTCTTTAAATACTTCACTGGGTTTCTTATACGTGAAGCACACAGATATTTACACTCATGGGCCACCCTTGTTGAGTCCAAGAAGAAATCAATTCCAAGGCTAGTTGAGACAAAGGTCTGAAGAGATCTGAGTCTAAGCCAAGACCAAGTTCAAAGAGGTGCGAGTCAATAGTGAATCCAAAGTGCTTCGAGTCTGAGCCAAGACAGAGTCAGAACACATTCGATTCTGAGCCAAGACCAAGTCTGCTGAAGTTTGAGTCTGAGTCAAGACTGAGCCTGATAAGGTTTGAGTCTGTCACAATCGAGTCAGAAGAGGTTTGAGTCTGAGTCAAAAGTGAGTCTGATTATCTGTAATGATGGTCAGAAAGCAACTGCAGTGGAACAGCACTGTCAGGTCATATGAGGACATCATTTACTGTAAGTAGAGCCATTTCAGTCGATTCACTCGACATCACGTCTGTGGACTAAATGAAAATGATGAGTCTGGAGCATCGCACGCAGAATGTATGTAGAGGAGGCATGTGACTGGTTACCAGGTGACCACATTCTGGGTGGATTTTGAAAAAATGAAAGCATTTTCTGAACAAAAGTTTACTGTTTTCCGTTTTTTGTTTTGTCCATTTATGTTTTTTATTTATCATGGCAACAAAGATTTGGTGAGATTGATCTCCGAGACCGATACAAGTCTGAGACCACAGTAAACATCTCGAGTCAGTACTCGAGTTCTAACTACAGCAAGTACACAGCCCTGCTACATGTGTCTTATATCTGTTTCAGTCAAAAATAAGTTAATCATGTGATGTAAAATTTCTTTTTGTATATACAAATGTATTTACACACTTCTGACATAAATAGTTACACAGTGGGCACGGAGCACACTTTGGCCTAGTCTATAAAATCAAAATGTCACAGAAGTGTAAAAGATTGTTTTCTTTTTGCAGCGCAGGACCATTGAAACCATATCAAAATAAAACATCTCCTCTTCCACAAACGCAAACGTGAAAGTTAAGAAACAGCCTTTTTACAGAACTTTGTTTGTTTGTCAGTATGCTGTATTATCCCTGTAGGTAAAGGCATAACGAAGGTAATGTCAGATTATGAAAGACGATGTCTAGGGTTCATGTTTACTGCGGCCCATCGCGTTTTAAACCACTTTTCTTTTCATTGTCTCTGAATGAAAAAGTCGATAACACAACTGTGATTATGGCGCGATAAGTTGCTGAAGTGTCGCGAGACAGGAGACCTTGAATTATCCTGTGGCTAAAATGCCAAGGTTGAGACGATTAAGAATTTCAGCGCATTCAAAACAGCGAATAGACAACAACCTTCAGAGAGGTGGCATTATCTCTGTCCTGCAAGTCTGCGGCACTAAAGCCATTAAAGGCCTTGTGGATATCATTGTGTCCTTGAGAGCAAAGTCTTACACATTCCACACAATTTATCTTCTGTCTCTCATTTTCTTTCTTTCCACCCATATCATACTCACTCTCTCTCCTTCTCTCTCTCTCTATCTCCCTCTGTCTCTCCCTCTCTCCTGAATTCCAGTAGATTACTCACTCTCAAATTACTCACGTTTGCTATAAAGGAGGTAACTTTCACCACTTTTCCATTTGAGGTGAAAAGGTTCCTATCTAAACACTGTTTTATCTCCTTCCACAAACCGCAGGCTCTTTCAGGGCGTGGGGTAGATCTTTCTACAACGCCATCTCTGTCTGCTGAGGCTTTGATTCTGACACAAAAGCTTCTATAGCACACCTTCTTCTTTCCCACACCACAACGATTAGCAACAACCAGGCTAAATCACAGCTCAGACTCACTTAACTCCTTTTGGTGCCAGTACTGGGAGTTTTATTTTACAGGGCTGTAAAATGTGACAGTTCAGTTAGTATTTGTGAGTTGGTATGCATGCAATATACAGAGCAGTCCAAAAATCTGGGAGCACATTAAAATATGAGTATTGTCCCTTTAACCCTGGAATTCTGACATCTGTAAAACAAAGAGAAGGTATAAAAGCAAGGTTCTACACAATTCCTTGGTACATTTAGGCACATTTGTGACCCTGACCTCGTTAAGGCCTTTGGACAGAACTGGTGCTTAGTGTTCTCCTCCAAGTGTGTTGAGCTGTGATGTTGTGTTTCACATGCTGGTCTTCACCCAGTGTCGGTGGTGTCATTTGATTGTCGGAGTGCTAGCTAGTGAGTAGAATTAAATACAATAAATGGTGGGAAACTGGGAAACATCCACAAAACCCCACAAAAACACTTAAAACAAACAAGTATACACTAGCGGTGATCGATCAGGGTTAAATCTGACAAGCCTAATGCTTCTGGGTGTGAGCCTTCCTCACTTGTCAGCCACATTACCCTGTTAGTTGTGGTGCTAAAGCAGAAACTGTGCTGATCGACCACATTTTGTAAGGAGAAAATTGCGTAAAGTTGAACGTTCGCCAAGGTGTTCCTTCAAAATGACAAAAGGAGGACTGAAGCGGAGTGTGTGTTTGTGCCGAGCGCCGGTTCTCGGCTCTGTGCCACATTTTAAACCGTATTGTAGCGCTTGGCGCAGAGCCTGGTGCTTCTCCTGACTCACAGCGCAGGATCCCAACGGCTTCAGCCACTCGCCTCTTCTCCAGCAATCTGCCTCCACAGGTAGACTAATGAACAAGCTTCAGTGAGGATGAGTCACACACACACACACACACACACACATACACACACATACACACATATATACACATACATTTTACTTCTTTATTTGTGTCCACAATTCAGAATAAATATGCACAAGGACACAAATTTAACTGTTGCAACATTTGCTCAGACATGTATCAGTCATATGACATTAACCAGAGCAGCAACAGTTCATCAGATGTTACGGATATACACAGGACCTTCTTTTCCAGATATGACAGCTTCCAATTATAGATGATATACAGCACCTTCTTTTGACAGCTTCCAATTACAGATGATATTGAACAATACTTAGCTATTTGTTTTGCTTTTGATTTTGAAAAGCCAACTATCTTGAGTCCTCTAGTAACCGACCTGTGCACTCGGCCCAGGCTGCCAAAATATGAACACAAGGCACTTACAATTGTAGCCAAGATCACTGATTTGTAGCACAAGAGGTTGATATTTTACCAGACTTCCTAAGTAGGTTTCTTCCAAAAACGAATCAAAACAACAGCCTACTTTAAGGATAAAGACATTTCTACTACTCTAATCGATGATGGTGATATCAGATCTAGTAGCATTTACAGCAGGAAATACAGACAAATCATGATGCAAAGCGAACATCTGGGGTTTAACAACATGGTTTGTATAAACTGTTGCTGTGGGTAAAAACATAAATGGTAATTGTTTCAGCAAAATGTCCACAATATTATTGTGCCTACGTATATAATATTGGTCTTGCACGTGATGAATACATAATGGTGAATGGAGGTTAAGATACCAGATTGACAAATTTAGTTGCGTAGGTAGCACTTGGTCTACCCTTAACTGTGAAAATCTGAATATCCTCATCAGGCGAGGCATTTTGGAAAACCGTGTGGGAAACAGAATGGTCTGCTGACGAGATACAAGCTAGTTTTCCCTGAAGTTTAAGTCCAGTCCAGTGTTTCTGGCGCTGACAATGTTTGACTGACAGCAGGGAGGCGCGGCTGCAGGCAGGCGTGTAGTGTAGACCGTCCTCCAGCATAGTTGCACTTACTGTGATGGTTTTATCTTTTATCATAGTCGACATGCATGATGGGTCGACATGCATGGCCTCTACTTGGGACCACTGTAGACTAACACCAGTCCAAATACAAAGATCATTAAGGTCAGGCCAATCAGATTTAACTCCAAAGCCGACTGCTTTAGTATCTAATTTTCCATCTGGCAAATGGAACTTTGCGCTTCTTCATGTCGAGAAAAAGGGACGCAGGTGCCATTTCTCTAACTCCGCTGTCATCATTGTTAAGCATTTTTAATAAATGGGTGAATCTTGTGGAAATGTATGTCCATTCAAATCTGGGACTCCCAACCCCCCTTCCTGTTTACTATGATGGATAATGTCATGGGTTGTGTGACTGTTTAGGCCAAGCCATCGTCTCACTGTTTGTACTGTTCTGTTATTCAGATCCTGCAGGACCTTCCTAGGAATGTGTATGTTTGCGAAAAGATGTCGTACTTTCACTAGAGCTATTTGTCTAATAGCATTTATTTTCATACAAAGTGGCAAAGGGGATTTGTCGATTTTCTGCAGCCTTCCAGTGTATTTCTTGCAATTGTTCGTCCCATTCCCCGGCCACATTGAATTTGTGTCCCGATACCATCGGTTTCCACCACTCCTCCGTTCATATAGCACAGTGCATTTAGTATCTTTGACCTGAAGGCCCGACCATTTCAGGAAGGCATCCGTTTTACCGAGCATGTTGTGTATAATACTTTCCTGATGTGACACCATTTGAATGTCATCAGCGAAAGTTTGCACCGGATTCGGGGAAATGGTGTTGGGAGGAGCGCACTGATTCATCTAATTCAACTACTGATTCAGTGCCAGGATAAAATTCACTGCGCTCCATGGAGATCCAGTCTTAACACCAAGGCACAGCAGAATTTGTTCAGTGATCTTTATTCCAAAAATCACCCGAATAAAAGAGCCTATGTCCACGTCTTTTATAATATCAATGTACATTTCTGGCAGATGTATTTCTTTTAAGGCCTGTATCATGATATTGTGAGGGAGAGTTCCAAATGCATCACGAAAATCCAAGAACACCGAAAAGATTTTGGTTGACTCATGCTTGAAATCGTCAATAGCCGTTTTTAAACAGAATACATGTTCATTCGTTCCTTGTCTTTCTATGCAGGCCTTTTGCATGGCAGATAGGATGTTTTCATCACACAGCCAGGGAAGAACACGGCAAAGAATGCATTTCCTAAAGACTTTATAGATGGTTGGCAACAGGGAGATATCTCTCCAAGTACTTGGATCGCTCGGTACATTATCCTTTTTGGGAATTCTATAGACTAATGCTCCCTTCCATGATTCGGGGACGCGTCTATATTAGTGAGGCAAGTATTAAAGATCAGCAATAATGTTTGTTTCCAGTGCGTGGATTTTAATGTCTCATAAGTCATTCCATCACTACCACTGGATTTATTATGAGGAAGACTATTCAAGACGTTTCCCAGTTCGACTTCAGTGAAGGGAGAACACACGGGCAGATATGTCGGCTCTGGTAAGTGTAGTGATTCAATCCATGGTGGAGACGGGGGGACATAATCTATTAATGTAGAGCTACTGGCTTGACATTTATTGAAATAGAATGACTGTACTTCTTGGACATTATCTGGACACGAGGGTCTATCGGGGTATTTGCTATTATTCAAAATTATTTTAATTGCTTTCTTTCTACAATGTTGCCATAGATAAGCCAATTTATCATGGCTTATCTTTTTACCATGAAAGGGCCGAGGTTTAAGGTGGGGTTGAATCACATCTCTCAGGAAGCGCAGCTGCGCCTCTATCCATGAGGACAAGGCCGCTACAGTGCCATCTACTGGGCATGGATTGACTGCTGGAAACTTTTTTTAAACTCTGCATGTATATTTCAAAAAGGGAAGTCCAAAAGTTCTCCCACCGTGCTTCTCAGCAGAAAACGCCGTGTTTGAAATACGCTCCGTGTAGAAGTAACAGAAGATTAAACCACTTAGCTCAGGGGTGTCCAACCTGTCCAGAAAGGGCCGCTGTGGGTGCAGGTTTTCGTTCCAACCAAGCAGAAGCCACACCTGAGTAACTGAAAA
>JBBPCX010070692.1:0-10483 GCA_037974365.1 Hydrocynus forskahlii
CATAGAAAAGCTGCTCTACACACACTACTGCACTCACAACACATATGGAGGCGTTTCTTATTTTTACACAGCTCACAGAATAGACACCTGTGAATTTAACACACACACACACACACACACACACACACACACACACACACATACACACACACTTACAGCAGCAAACTGTACAAACAGTGAACAGAAGAAAAGAGAAAAGTGGTCTCTTATTTTTTCCATGGCTATACATACGTATATATATATATATATATATATATATATACATAAATAAAGGGTGTAACAATGCATTGAAATATCATTGCAATTCAAAAATAGTCAGAATTACAAACAACATCACCAATGGTTTGGTGTGGACCCCAAAAAGAAGAAGCATTTCAGTTAAAGGACACTTTACCAACTGTAGTGGCACCAATAGACGTTAATGTCGCACAGTCAGTGAAGAACCCAGAGAAGAAAAGGGGTCGGACATTACAACAAGACAAGAAATCAAAGATGACGGAATGGCCTCCAAAGTGCGCAAAGCTTAAAGCTTTAGAATTGTATTGTCCATGATGACATCTGTTCGCTGGTTGATTTTAGATATATATTTTAGTAAAGTGGTCCTTGATAGTCACACATCAACACACCACAGCACACAGTGTGAAATCCCTCTCTGGCTGGAACCCATTTAACCCATTCACCAAGTGAAGCAGTGGGCTGCCGCCAACAGGGCGCCCAGGGACAAGGGGCTCAAGGGTACCTCAGTGGTGCCGCTAGCAGTCCTGGGATTTGAACCCACGGCCTTCTTATCGCAGGGGCAACTCCCTAACTACCCGTTCCGTTGTGAAAGTTGTACATTATTAAATATTCATATAAAGAAATAATTCTTGGCCCAACTTTCACACTGTTCCACCGTCAGCCCACTCACGACATACTTGACATTTCGGCGCTTGCTCGGCTTTCGTTTGCCACTTTGGTCCAGATATCGGCCAGGAGTTTGAGTTGTGATTGACGCAAGATGATCTATTCGTGTCAGGCCCTCAGAACAGACTGGGAGGAGAGAATGGTGAAGAGAGAGAAAAAAAAAAAAACCCTCTGTCAGGATTTCGCTTTCAAAGTTCTCCGGCACAGTCAGAGAGCAATAAGCGCCCAAGGCAAACTCTATTGGCCCTCCCCGGAGAGCGAGACGCAAGTCCGGAGACAGCAAACCCTCTGATCGGCATGAAAGCGATGTCTTACAGCCAGAGGCTCAAAGAAACACCAACAAATCTTTTAAGTAAATCAGCTAGCAAAACGACGAGAGGAGACGCCAAAACCTGCATTTCTAAGCAGCCCGCCCCGGCCGGCTGGCGGAGGCCTCGCCTGCCGCAGAAGAATGGCTCGAAAACAACAAAAACGAGGCTTGGACAAGTTCAAAGGAGTAAAAAAACGGGGAGGAAAAAAAAGAAAAGGAGTGCGGAGCTGTATTCGCTCTTCACAGGGACTTGACGCCAGCGCCTGTGTGATGAGTTCAATTTGTTTCGGGGGTGACAGGGATTTGCATGGGACCAAATGTGGGAATTTATTTGCATAGTATTGCCATGCCAGGGCGATACCTTCTGATTCTGCTCGTTCGCCCTCTCCTCTCTCTCTCTCTCTCTCTCTCTCCCTCTCTTTCTCTCACTGATCCTGGCACAGTCGCCAGCCCCACCCCGGCTGCTTTGTCCCTTTAATAACTAAATCAATCACCTGCTCGTGAGAGAGCCGGGCCTCTCGCCACACGGCAAGCCTATTTCAGGCCCGCCTGACAAAGGCATACCACCTCAAATTACTTTCAGGCCTAATAGACACAAGATTTATTTTCCACCTCCCCCATCCCCCTCCTCCACAGCTCCCCCGGCCTCCACCTCCCTTGAATCAATGGAGTTCAGTCCATATGGACTTCAGGTGATCTGATGATAAGAATGATACAATTTGTTACAAGAGAAAAAAAAAAAATCAACTAATTCTGAACTGAAAGCTGATTGAAACGCTCTCCTCTGACAATCCTCCTAATTGGGAACGACAGGGTTTTCAGCTGCACTATGGACGGTAATTTGCTTCTTAGACTCTGTATTACAAACCGTGCGTTGTTGGATTTCTAAGGCCTGAAAATTGAATTATGATGCCAAACTCATACAGGTACGCTCACAAAATCAATTCCCGTCGAGAACAAAAGGGCGCGGGAGACACGCGAGCTCGGGAGCCGCGGACTCGTGAACAGATAGCTGCTCTGGAAACGTGTCCTCTAGAACATTATGCGAGTGACGAATGGCGCCGGAGAAAGAAACATCACGATTGCATTGTTTCTCGACGTGGAGAGCCAGTCGAGGCAAGTCATTCACCGTGCTATTAGCATTTGTATTTGATACGCCAGCAGTGGGTCTGGAAGCAAATGCCTCTTGGAACATGACGCGGCGCATGAGGCAAAATTGTTTTTTGCGAAAATGCTGTTTACAGAACCCCCACCGGGCCTCGCCTTTACAAGCCATGAATAACTTGGTCACCAAATGACTGGTTCCACGCGTCCTGCTGCTTGGCTTTTCACCCGCCACTGTTGAGCAAAAACCAAAAAAACAGCGAGGGAGAAAAGAAAGGCGAGTGAAAGAGTGCTTGTTATGCCGGCGAATGAATCTGAGACAATGCCGCTGATGGCTTTCTCCATTTTCCAGTTTCCCCAAAACAAATGGAAAAGCCCATCAATGTCCAATCAGATGCGTCTGGAGGCGGCAGCGGACGACGGCCCTGAGCGCGAAAGATATTTGTCTCAAATGTGCGCTTAATTGCACGACTTAGCCCGTAGCGCTCTGTAATGAAGATCCGAAAGATCGAGAACCTTTCCCGATCAAGATCTGCAGGCTTGGAAACGCGGAGACGAAGGAAAAGGACAGGGTTTAATAAAAAAAAACCTCAGGACTGGGATGCAAAAGCCAGAGTCAAAGGAGGTAAAGCTTGAAATGATTGTTCGAACCATGCGGGACCCAACCCATCATTTTCTCAATGTGCTTAAAGCTCAGGTCGGGTTCAAAATTCTGATCTTTCTGATCTGCCCAAACAGTTTTAAAGAGACTATAAAAGCAGGCTTGTTTTCCTCTGCCTTCAGTTAACCAGTAAGATCTGCCCAAAAATCGTGCATCGTTCATCTGTATTCTTTAAGATCACTTTAGTATTGCAAATTTCCCGCTTGTGGGACAAATAAAGGTGTATCTTATCTATTTATCTTATTTACCTTTATTTAACCAATTTTAAATCCCATATTTGTATACATTTTAATGGTTAATTTCTTTGCTTACATTTATTTTCTTTCTGTAAAGCGCACCGAATAATGCATTATTCAAATAAACTTGCCTCGCCTCACCTTCTCATCATTCTACTGAAGGACCCGGATGTTTATTCTCTCTACGCATTCATACAGAGGGTGAGACTGGCTGGGCCATTTAGAAAAAAAACCCAAAAAACGCCTGAGCATCATCTGGATATCAGTGATAATCACTCTTACTGTGCTGAGTAATTCCACCACGAGGACGCCAACGGAGCACGAACAGTAGCGGACCAAGAATGGAACCCTGAGGAACTCAAGTGGTGATATAAGTACAGCTTAGACCGATAGTTGTCACGGGCAACCTGAAAACCCCTGCCATCCTTATATAACCTGAAGCAGTTAGGGGCCACTCCTGACAGCCCCATCCAGGTTTCAAGTCTAAGAGTGTTCTGTGATCGACAGGGTTTAAGTGCAGCACTGAGTTCCAACAGAATCTGTATCAGTTTATGAAAGCCAGACAGTAAACCGTCAAAACGGCTGTTTCTTTAGAAGGGGCTTAATATTGGTGGTCTTCAGTGCTTTTAGGAAATTCCCAGCTAATCTTCAGCTAATCTGGGGCTAAGCCTTTTAAACCAACACGTAAAAAAAGGACTGTGGGTAGCATATCGAGGGTCCGGGTGGATGTTTCTTAGATGTTCTCAGATCTCTTTTTATGCAATTAAACTTGGGTGACCATACACTACTGGGACTACCAAACATACACCCCCCCGCCCCCACACACACACACACACAACTTCTACAAGCTCTGATCCTCCAAATCTCCCCTCTTTAAGTGGCTGGAGAGCCCAGGCTTGTGTTCTGGCTCTTGCCTAACTAGAGACACCTGCTAAGGAGGAGCCGTACACAGTTCTGGAGAGGCAGCTGCTCCGCCTCTCCACTGCCGCAACTGTAACACAGATAAAAGACCAGCATTAACCGTTAATTCCAAAGTGGAATTCATGGCTGACCTTATATTCTCAGGCAAACAGTTACAAGGCGGGTATTAAAGCAGGGGACAGCTTTGTCTGGGGATTAGTTAGTCTGCCAACAATAGTAGCTGATGCGTGCTCAGAGAGCTGCGACCACCCAGCGCGATGTGTACACAAGCTCAATCTGCAGTTTGCTGTTCCCCTGTTTACTTTCAAATGTTCTGCAGAGTCTTTGATTGATCACTGTTGTGGTGTTTCTCCATCGTGCTTTTTGCTCACCAGAAGTCGCTTCAGCCTCGACGGGCGCTAAAATATCAGTAACCTTCGAGATTTCAACTTTAAGCTGATGAAGCGTGACATCTACTGACTCTGAAATCAAACCATCGCTCTCGCTTGTTATGGTTATGTACCTGCTTTTTGATGTAGATCCGCTTTGAAGATCAGAACAATACAACATCTCAAAGAAAATACAGAAGGGGTCTGACAGGGCAAAGACCTTGACATTAACGAAATGAGCCCTATTCCTTCAAATACTGAACCCATAGCTCTTCACCACAGCCTTCAGTGGCTCTTTGGCCCACAAGCACGAAGACAGTCGTCTGTTTTACTAAACACCTCGAAGTTCATGTCCAGTTTCTCCTGTTTTCTCACATTGGACTAAATCTCTATCAGATGCTCCACCTCCATGTTCGTTAAATGGGATGGTTGGGTTTGAGTTGAGTGCTTGGGCATGATTAGAGATCAGACTAGACGTGCACAGGGTTCAACTGAACAGACCCTGAGTCCAACTGGACCATGCATGGACCTGCTTGAGGAGGTACAGAGGGACCACAGAAGCCAAACGAGCTGAACCTTGGCTACAGATCGTCTAGAACACCCTAGAAGAACAGTTCTCACCATGCTTTAATTAAAACCATCAAATCTAGACGATAACTACTGCCTACTGCCATCTTCAAACCACTTTTTCACTAAACACTCAGGAGGACATCTATATGTTTGTCAAAAACTGACAAACGAGATCCTCAAAAATAACTAATAACAATTGTCCTCGGTGTGATCTGAGAGGGTTCTGGTGGTTCCTCTCTGTATGATCTGAGAAGGCTCTAGTGGTTCCTCTCTGTGTGATCTGAGATGGTTCTGGTGGTTCCTCTCTGTGTGATCTGAGATGGTTCTGGTGGTTCCTCTCTGTGTGATCTGAGAGGGCTCTGTTGGTTCCTCTCTGTGTGATCTGAGAGGGTTCTGTTGGTTCCTCTCTGTGTGATCTGAAAGGATTCTGGTGGTTCCTCTCTGTGTGATCTGAGATGGTTCTGCTGGTTCCTCTCTGTGTGATCTGAGAGGGTTCTGTTGGTTCCTCTCTGTGTAATCTGAGAGGGTTCTGTTGGTTCCTCTCTGTGTGATCTGAGATGGTTCTGCTGGTTCCTCTCTGTGTGATCTGAGAGGGTTCTGGTGGTTCCTCTCTGTGATCCGAGATGGTTCTGGTGGTTCCTCTCTGTGCTCTGAGAGGGTTCTTTTGGTTCCTCTCTCTGTAAACGAGGGTCCAGGTGGAGGAATAATTTCAGCTCTGTTGGGATCTTAGTCTGTTAGGACTTTTAATTTGAGGGGCGTTTTTACTTGTGGGCTACAAACCACTAATGTCCTTCGCTCCGGGAAAGAGCATCTGCCAAACGTAAAATGTAAATAATGGGATCATTAACTACAAGAGATTTGTTTGTCTTTTAAAAGGAGATAAACTTTAGACACTTTCATTGAGAAGTAAAAACTGGTATCAAATACGAACAGGTTAACCTTTTAGACAAAACCCTGTTTCGATTACCTGCCAATGGCATTATTACAGCGGGACCCTGGAGAAATCAGCAAAATAAACTCTCTTATTCTGTGAACGTCCTTATGAACAACAGAAAACCAGCTCCTCCTCACCTGTGTTTGCATGCTTCAACTGCATTCTGGTAAAAGACTCAAGCCCCACTGAACATCAGTATTTAAAAATGGCATCGCTGGAGTGTTTAAGGTGGAACTTCAGTATTTAAGCTGGCTTCCGTGCACTATGTAAGGTGAAACATCAGAAATGGAGTTTTGCAACTCACAACAGCGTCGATGGCTTTGTCGATCACAGTTCAAATGGTTTGGTTTTGCCATTGGTGACTGTTTCTAGCTGGTTCTAGCTCTTTTTGGATGTTTAGGAGAATAAAGAGCAGCGATGCTTTAAGAGATTTGGTCAGATATCGTTGTTAATGGGAGATACTGACATATAGCATCCCTTTCAACCTGTGAGGTCAGACCCAATTATGGTGTAACATCTATTGGAACCACAACAATTATATGTCCTTTAAAGCTCTCTGACATGCCCCTGGGAAAATAAGAGGGTTTACAAGAGGGTTACAATTATGAACATATCGTGTTGCAGGTCGGGAAGGATGTGTTGGAAAGCAGTTAGTATGGATAAGACGCAAGAGGGAGGTCGATAGAAACCAGGGCTGCGTGTGTAGTGCTGGCAGGCAGGAGCTCGTGAAGGATGCGTCTAAATGGATGGTCCTTTAAGGAAGGACTCAAATTTTCTGCATAATTGAATCACTCAGGTGTAAGCAAAGATATCTGGAGCGCTTTGAAATGAAATGCTCTGAAGGGAAACTGCCAGAAAGCCCCTCTGCCCCGGACCCCGGAGCGGCTGCCCCTCTCGGTCATTATCCCAGTGTACACAAGACAGGCAGAGTATCAGGTGTTGGCAATCAGGGTCGTCCGGGAAACAGAAATGGGAGGCGTGGCTTCCCGCTGAGGATTCTGGGAGCTGTAGTGTGCAGTTGAAAAATAATGAGAAAGTGTGTTGGGGTGGCTTTCCTGTGGAAGGGGCCGAAAGAAACATTTGCACGCCTCAAGCCTGAACCTGTTTGAAATTTTCATACCATTCTGGCTGCGCGACTTTCTCCAGATCTGCAGCTGCGGGACCACGCTGGCTATTAGCAGCCCAGGGGAAGCCGGACTCGGAGGAGGTAAACAGGAACGCTCCCTGATGGCCGTGATTTGACAGAGGAGTCTGCCCCCGAGGGGGACGTCCGCAGCTGAAGTGAACGAGCACGCACAGGCCTGGGGACGCCGGCCGAGGAGGAAGACACGTAAATCAGTAACTACCAACATTTCCTGTGGTCTCTGAGATGATAGAGGACACCCACATAAAGAGAACAATTACGGCTTATTCTGAAGAGACGTTTCAGCCTAAAGCTAGAGTTGTCCTTTTGGTACGGTCTCCTGTAACACAGCCTGACTTTTTTCTTTTTTTTTTTTTAATCAATTTCATCAAATTTCTCTCACTAGTAAACCCAGCAAGCATCACACATACAGCTATACACCTTTACACTCGCACTTCACACTTTCCAGCCACTTCGTTAATAGTATGTTAGAACAGATAGAATAGATAGAATTTCTGTTTAGAATTTTTGTAGTTATTAATGTTGCACTGTTTGTGTTTGCCTAGTCTGATAAGAGGACACTCGAGTAAGGATTTCATTGTGCTGTGTACACATAACAATAAAACTGTGAGTCCTTTGAATCCTTGGAAAAACATTTAATCATAGAAACACTGGCAATCCCTGAGGTGTCACCCAATCATACGAGCTACCGTACAACAGGCTAACGAACACAACCAAGCTGGCATTAGTGTAACTCGTACCTTAGTCGTTAAAGAGATGAATATGTCTTAAATGGCAGAGACATACTTTAACCCTTATAGGAGCCAAACTGAAGTATTTCGACAGCCTGGTTGCTAACTTGTCCTTATCTGACATCGTCAGTCATAGATCTGCTATGTAATAGCAGATTTCCTAGCAGTGTCTTCTTCTTTTTTCACCATCTAACACCCAAAAAGGTCCATCTAAAAGGAGCTGTGGTTCTTCAAAAGTACCTCCCACCTTTAAGATACATCAGCATCTAGAGCAACTAGAATGTTCTTCTCATTGACCGACCCAGAGGGACCAGCAGGCAGTTCCAGTTTATTCAAAATGCTGCTGCTAGAGTTCTAACAAAATTCAAGAAAAGGGCACGTTGCTCCAGGCCTCGTGTTCTTACACTGGCTTCCAATCAAATACAAAACTGAATTAGAAGTGTTGCTAGTTGTTTATAAGACTCATAAGTTTGGGCCCTATTCATCCTGACTGTTGCCGGTTTTAAAAATGTACTTAAAACCTGACTCTGATCTGATTTCCACTGATCTCAGTTATCAGGAAATTCATGCAGTTTCAACTGCTTTATTTACCTTTGTCTAGTTTGATCTTTAACTGCATTTTTATTCTACTTTAATTTCATGGTTATTTTTTATTGCTTACTGTTCTTTTTATGCCTTCATGTTTATCTCTGCAGAGCACACTGGATGACCTCTGCGTGTGATAACGTGCGATACAAATACACTTGCTTTGCCTTGCCTTGCCTGGAACAGGCATGTTCACGTCAAATGTGAGGCGGGAGTCACATTTCTCCCAGCACCTGCAGCACAGAGGTCCATTTGAAGGAACCCGGGTTCCTTCACGGAGCGGGTCTTAAGAGACGTGGTGAACCGAATAAGCAGAATAAGACCCCGCACCTGTCAGGCTGCCGAGGTCGTCTCGGCCAGGCGCGACCGGCTCAGAGGCTAAACGACAGCGTTCCAGCCGGCCTGCTCTCCCGAAGGAGCCTCGGCGCTCACTTCTCCCGCGCGAAAAACGCTAAGCTAAGCTGAGACATGTCGTCTCTTCAGATGGCATCCCAGGTGCCGGCATCAGAATCTGCTGAGCAGGAGGAACCGCTGGAGAGCGCCTTTTATAGGAGCGCGGTGAGGATAAACATAAAACGGCAATCGGCTGGTCGGCTTAGCGAACAAAGAACAAAAGGAGGAGCAAGCGAGGAATTGGGATGCGGAGAGCATCTTGAGGGAGTCAGTGTGTGTGTGTGTGTGTGTGTGTGTGGCGCTGGGGTAATGGCATGCTTACAGGCTAGCCATGTGGGTGACGTGAGTGCCTTTGAGTGTGTGAGTGTGTGTGTGTGTGTGTGTGTGTGTGTGTGTGTGTGTGTGTGTATGAATGTCTGTATGTATGTGTGTGTGTGTGTGTGTGTGTGTGTGTGTGTGTGTGTGTGACAGTGAGCCCTGTCACCATGTGTTCCGAGGAAACAAAGGAAGACGTCTTGCAAGAGGACAGAGATCACTGCAGCCACCTTTTGGCATTCTGAGCAGTCTCTCTCTCTCTCTCTCTCTTTATCTCTCTCTCTCTCTCTCTCTCTCTTTCTATCTCTGTCTCGCTCTGTTTCTTTCTCTCTGTCTCTCTCTCTGTCTCTTTCTGTCTCTCTTTCTCTCCGTCTCTCTTTCTCTCTCTCTCTCTTTCTGTCTCTCTTTCTCTCTGTCTCTTTCTCTCTCTCTCTTTTTTATCCCCCTCTCTCTCTCGACCTCCAGGTAGCACAACCTTTCCTGTCACTCCCACAGTCCGTATTTAGAGGAAGTACAACACTAAAGCGACTGGCGACGCCTTCTAATACCTGAAATCGGTGAGATCACTCACCACAGACGAGTGCACTGCTCCGCTATCGCGCGGTCCCTGATCCGCTATGCAGCGAAGAAGCATGACTCGTGCTTAAACCGGCGCTAAACTACGACTGTCAGCCCAATATATCTGCCATTTCCCACATATTTTTATCATCTGAAGCTATTTTCCAGTGACTGATGCTAGAGGTGACCCAACAGTGTGAGGGTAAACAAGTCTGAAGTCCTGAGATGGAGAGATGATATGGAAGCGAGTGAGCGATGGAGGCCGTCGCCAGTCAGAGAGCCGAGGGCAGGCTGGGGGGTTCAGGGGGGCTGCTTGTTGAACCCTGGAAGATAAGAGTCTTCATGGTACAGACAGAGATGTTCAGGCCCAGGTCACGGCCTTTATATGTACAGAGTGATAACAAGGTGATTCAGGATTCAGTGTTTGTGTTTCCTATTAAAAAAAAAAAAAAAAAAATATATATATATATATATATATATATATATATTTATATATATATGACCAGTAGTGTGTGTGTGTGTATATATATATATATATATTTACACACACTCTACCGGTCAAAAGTTTTAGAACAGCTCAAATTTTCAGCTGTTTTGTACTGAAATTCAAGCAGTTCAATGTCTCTTTGTTCATTCTGCAGAAAGTTCTTAACAACTATGTTGCAGAAGTTGTGGCTGCTCTGCTTTCACTCTTCTGTCCAGTTCCTCCTAAAGCAGCTCGGTGGGGTTTAAGTCTGGACTCTTCTGGCC
>JBBPCX010070693.1:0-10482 GCA_037974365.1 Hydrocynus forskahlii
ATATATATATATATATATATATATCTGTATATACATACATATAGATATATACACTATGAAAGGGGGTTGTGCTTGGCCCCTTACTTCAAGAGAAGGGCAATCTTAATGCTTCAGCATACCAAGACATTTTGGACAATGCCATGGACACAGTTTGGGGAAGAAACATTTCTATTCTGTGCCCCAGTGCACAAAGCAAGTTCGCTGGATGTGGCTGGATGACGTGGCTGGATGAGTTCGGTGTGGAGGAACTTGACTGGCTGCACAGAGCCCTGACCTCAACCCCATCCAGCACCTTTGGGATTAACTGGAACAGAGACTGTGAGCCAGACCTTCACGGCCAGCATCAGTGTCTGACCTCATAAATGCTCTACAGAATGAATGGACACAAATTCCCACAGAAACTCCAAAATCAAAGGGGGACCAACTCCATAGTAGAGTCTATGTATTTTAATGCAAAGTCCCTTTTGGTGTAATGGTCAGGCATCCCAATACTTTAGTATATATAGTGTACTGTCAGTGGCTGTTTAGCTCTATCTAGTGGCAGGTTTAAAAAGTTTCCAGAAACCTTTTTGTTGGCACTGTGCTCTGATTTTCTTCTTTGACACTCTGATCAATAACCAGAATATTTCTCTCTCCTTGTGTGTTGCAATCCCATTGGCAGGGCAAATCCTGATTGGTTATGTGAACTCTTCTCCAGTCCTGTAGTCTGATTGCCTACTTGAATGCTCCAGTCTATTGTCTAGTCTGATTGGCTACTTCGCCCCTCTCTCCGGTTGTCTAGCTAAATCAGTCTCACGCGCTCAACTAGAATCCTGCATGCTGATTGGCTAGTTGTTCGTGAGCGAATTGAATCTCGCATAGTGATAGGTTACTTGATTTTTGCTCTATGATTGGCTAGCTGAGTCCTGCTGTCTGATTGGCTGATTGGATTCCACGCCATGATTGCTGATGCTGTTGGGCCAATGATCCATATTTAAGGGAAAAATCTCAACAAAGAATAAAAACTGCTGTTTTAATCCACTTTTAATTCTGATCCAATCTGATTCAGAGTGATTTAGCTGAAGGCTTTTTGTATGTTAAAAGTTTTCAGTACGAATGGCTGTGAAGACATACACTGTCCTCCATAATTATTGGCACCACTGGTTAAGATGTGTGAAAAGCCTTAAAATAAATTCAATTTTTATTGCAGAAGCATACTCTCACACTGAAAATTGTGGAAAAATGTAATTTTTATCTCAAGTGAATTTTAAGGGAAAAAAAATCCCCGACTAAGAAATAATTATTCTTCATACAATCACCTGTTCCACAATTATTGGCACCCCTAATAATTCCTAGGAAATAAATGTAATTGAAGTATTTCTGTCATTTGTACAGTAGTTTACAAAGTTGACCAGAGTATGTAGGAACATTTAATTAGTAATTCATCACTTCCTGTTTCCCTCGGGTATAAATATGATGTGACACAGAGACCATTTCTCTTACCCACTCTTCAACATGGGAAAGACAAAGGAACACACCAGTCAAGTAAGGCAGATGTGTGTCGACCTTCACAAGTCAGGCAATGGCTACAAGAAAATAGCCACTCGCCTGCACCTACCCATATCTACTGTCAGAGGAATCATTAAGAAGTTTAAAACAACTGGAACAGTGGAAAACAAGCCTGGGCGAGGACATGATTTTATTTTGCCTCCACGCACAGTGAGGAGGATGGTAAGAGAAATAAAAAGTTGTCCAAAGCTCTCTGTTAAAGAATTGCAACAAATGGTAGCATCTTGGAGTCACAATGTCTCCAAAACAACCAACAGGTGCTGTCTACATGCCAACAAGCTGTTTGGGAGGCATGCACAGAAAAAACCTTTTCTCACTCACAATCATAAACGCAAACGTCTGGAGTTCACTAAGCGGTACTGGGACTTCAACTGGGACCGTGTGCTGGTCAGATGAGCCCAAGATAGAGCTTTTTGGCAACAAACACTCTTAAGTGGGTCTGGCGGAACACAAAAGATGAATATGCAGAAAAGCACCGCATGCCCACTGTGAAGTATGGGGGAGGATTGGTGATGCTGTGGGCCTGAGACCCTGGGAACCTTATTAGGGTGCATGGCATCATGAATACTTTGAAATACCAGGACATTTTAAAGCAAAATCTGGTGGCCTCTGCCTGAAAGCTTAAATATGTGGCCAAATCTACACAAATGGTTCACCAGACACAGAATCAAGCTCCTCCCATGGCCATCTCAGTCCCCAGACCTTAACCCCATTGAAAACCTGTGAAGTGAGCTGAAGAGGAGAGTGCAGAGAAGAGGACCCAGGTTGCTGGATGATTTGGAGAGATTGTGCAAAGAGGAATGGTCAAAGATCCCTTTTTCTGTATTCTCCCATTTGTGAAACATTATGGTAGAAGATTAGGTGCTGTTTTGTTGGCAAAAGGGGCTTGTACAAAGTATTAACATCAGGGGTGCTAATAATTGTGGTATACATGATTTGATGTAAAATAATTATTTCTTAATGTGGGATTTTTTTCCCACTGAATAAATGTACTTGTAATAAAGGTTGGGTTTTCCTTTTTTTCATTGTCCTATATTATTTAAAACAAAACTGAATTTATTAGAAGCTAAAGAACACATCTTAACCAGGGGTGCCAATAATTATGGAGGGCAGTGTATCTGTTGCCTCTGTAGTTTACTCAAACCAGCAGCTGAAGCATCCAGGCAGTTGGAACAAATTCCTGGGAAGGATTTTTACTCTCTGAACTCGGATTACCCACCTTTAGCTGTTGCCAGTTTGTTGAATAATCATTCATTTCACCTCTGAGAAACCTAAGACACAGGAAGAAGTTATTGCTGAAGTGATTAAGAGAAGGGTCACCTTCAGTCAGAATTACTGAGTGCAAATGATTCTTGTGAAACAGATGTTTCTGTTGGGTGCTCTTGCCAAATGCTGGCCTAAATGTCCTTATATAGACCAGATTTTTAACAGACTTGATTATCCAGAGTGAATTACAGTTGTAGGTCAATGTTTCTCTATTTACTGGTTCTCTTGGGGATGTAATAGCCTCACATGGTTTTTCCTACCACTTTTATGCTGATGACATCTCTCTTTCCCTTCCAGAGACAACCAGTTCGCAACTCGCATCTTGGACTGTTTGGCTGACATCTCCTCTTGGATGGCAGCCCACCACCTCCAGCTGAATCCTCTTCATCAAAGGGAGTCCTTCACCAAGCCACGACCTCATTGTTTCTGTTGGGAACTCGAAATCTTGGTGTTATTTCTCGCCGCAGGTTGTCCACCTCTCCAGAACATGCAGAAGAATCTGCAACATCAGAAGAATCTGACCCTTTCTCACCACGAAAGCTACGCAGTTACTCGTCCAGTCTCTGGTCGTCTCCAAACTGGACTACTGCAGCTCTCTACTGGCTGGACTCCCACTGAAGGTAAGGTTTAGAGGTTTGAGTCAAGACTGTGCAAAAGTCTCAGGCACCTGCAAAAATAATTTTTTTAAAAGTATTTAGATGAGCAAGTGAGTTCACATTAATATTACCAAATATACTAAATACTAAAACACAAATAACATTCTATAGTAATTAGTGATGTTATGTTCAGTATGTCAGTCTGTTATTGTGGAAGCCCAGCATTACTTGTGGTTTTATCAGTTGATGGAGCTTCACAAATCCAAACAACGGCTGGAGGAACCGAGGAGGAATCTGGAACCGAACCGGTGTTCTCCTCACCAGCTCACACTATCAACTACTGTTACAAACAATGCAAATCTTGATACTTTTTACTGCTGTCTTGTTTGTATTTATTCTAATGTAAACTTAGAATAAAGATACTTTGTCACATACTGACTTTCCACAGTCCAAAATCCAAGATAATATACAAACTGCCTGCACCCAGCTGTTCCAGCAGATGTCTGTTTATTAGTAATGAATTCCCTTAAATACATTTGGATTAAGACACTTAATAAACAGGATTATTGAGATGGACGTAACATTAGGAGACCTCTTTTTCCTGCAGATGAGTAGTTGGTAGGCTGCCAGCGGTAGGGTGGGGTCACAGGTCTCACTGTGCTTTTAATTAACTCCATGACTTTCCTTCAGACACTCCTAATGTTTCCCATGCTCAGAAATATTAATACAATAGTGCATAGAATGAATAAAACACAAACACATTTATATATGTATGTATACAAATACACACATGTATATTTAAGCAGGTACTTAACACTTAACAATTTTAAACCCCTTCAGAAAATAGCAAACACATGCTTTGGATTAAAATCAAATGGGAATTCTGCTCCGTTTTTAAATTTTCTGCATTTTTCAGTCAGTTGTATAACTGGTGTTGTTTGCTATTACTGTGCTCTTCCTTCACCTTCACTTTTATCTTGGTCCTCATCTTCACTTTTTTTGGGCATTTCATAACTTTCATAAGTGTGAGTCTTCATCTGCTGTAAAACAATATGATCTCTCTAGATTTAAATGTAATCAAATATTTCAATGTAATCAGACCAGGAACTGTGGCTGAAAGGCAAAAATACTGCAAGAACTGATATTATCTGGTATTTGTTTGATCATTTTATCTTTGATTTTTTAAATCTAATTATTTTCTTTTAACAGTTTGTCCATAAACCTTTACGCTAAATGAGCATAAACCTCATAGTAACTGATTCTGGTGCATTTACCTGATAACACCATTATACCAGCAGGTAAATAATGAAGGTGGATAACTTATTTATATCTAAATCTCAAAAAGAAAAGGGACATGAATGCATTAAAGGATTTAACAGACCTTAATGTGTTAATGCATCGAATGGACATGTATGTGTCAATAAAACAATATGCAAATAAAAAAATATGCAATAACCTTTGTAAATTCAACATTTTTTGTCTGATATGTGCATTATAATAAAATATAAGACAACTGTGCATTAAAAGGTGCAAACATGTGTCAAGGAATTGTACTTTTCATTTTAGAAAATCAACAAAAAATGTAGTGTGACCAGAGAATCCAAACATTTGCATTTTAATATCTGTCCCAATTTTAAGGGAAAATTATCTTTGGTCGACCTGACTGACCATGAATTGTGGTTAGTGTAACACACACAAAAACACAATAACAACAAAAACTGGATTTATGCCATTTATTCCTTTTATTTTTTAGCAAGCAAGTAGCAGAAATCTGAATAAACCAAATAACCCAAAGTACAGTTACATGTTCAAGCAAATCAGTGGTTAACATGACAGGACATGGTTTATCTGATCATTGATAAGTGAGAGATATCTGCTAGATGCATATTTGCTCAGTAGCCGTGGCGTTTGTACCACTGAGCCCTGGCCACCACATCATTGGAATAATCATCCCCTGTGGTTCCGATGTCCATCCGATCATATGTGCGGACATTTCCTACACCAACGTTGTAGGCTGCAATTCCTCCTAATCAATGAAAATTAAACAAGCAGGAAAAATGAGATAATGATCAAATTTAAAGTAAAAAATAAAAGTAGCAAACTCAAAGTGACCGCACCTTTAAACTGGTGTTCCTTGGGCCAGCTGGGAAATTTTTTTTGAATTTGTTTGATGAAATCAATCAAAATCTCGGTGCCCTGAGTGATGTGCTCCTCACTGTTCCAGGCACCTTTTGGAGTGTGGTGGCCCTTGTCAACCTGAAGAAGTATCTCATATCACATAACTCACAAAATCTTATTGGGTGCTAAATCATTTCATTATGTGCAATTTTGTTATGTGCAATAGTCCCACCATGTGAAACATCACTACTTATGTCAATATTACTGATCTCTATTACATGCAAAAAAACAGACTCCTTGTCACCTTTTGTGTTGTTAGTAATTCACCTGACAGTAAGTTTATCTACAGTTTAAAATAGTTTTTTTGTATATAGCATAGTGTATTTCATCCTGACTATTTTCTGAGGAGTTTTCATTTCATTCTCAGACTTCATATTTTATATTGTTTGTGTGTCTGTGTGTCTGCAACATCGGCAGTTTCCTCCGGGATCGATAAAGTTTTCTGATTCTGATTCTGAAAATACTGCTGTATGCAAAAGTTTTTTGTTGACTTTCTAAGTGAAAATGAAGGAAACATATACATGACTTTCCTTCCAATTTTAATGCAGAATTAAAACAAAAAAGTAAGCGTTAATTGGGCCATTAATATTTTTTGTACAAGACACATTTTACCATGTGTTTTCCCCAATACTTTCAATTCGGGGAAATAAAGAGGACACATGCATTAAGATGTGCAGGACTGTGCTCTCAGTAAGGCATGTGTTTGTATTTTCACTTCAAAAAGTCATGTAAATAGACCAGGGGACTGTCCAAATTGAAAAGGGTAATCTTGGCTCAGACTGTCCAACCACTGACCTTGTCAAAGAGTCTGTTTCTACACAGTAGTATTGGTGAAATACTGCACTAGGTGCAACCATGTAAAATCAGGCTAGGACCGGCTAAATTACACAACAGTGAATAACGGATGTCTCCAAACCTTCTGTAATTGCATCAGATGTGCCAACAACTGAAATGTGAGCTATAGCCCTGGTATGGACATGACTTTTCTAATCAAGAAAATATTTTTGCATATCCTAACGTTGCTTCAGCTTGTGTTTTAACCCCCTTCGGCTTTTACATTAAGTCTCAGAAGGACTCCTGATTCTGATTTTAGCGCTGGAACACTTCCACTTCAACTAATGGAGGGCTTGCCATTTAGCTGAGTAGGTGTGTTGGAGTCGTGAGAATTCAAATATATTCAGGGCAGGGCCTCTCCAGGACCAGGATTAGGAACAGTCTACCTGCATGAGCCCAAAGCCTTTGCCACCGTCCCCCCAGCCATTTACGAGAAGAGCTCCGGCCCTGGACTCTCTGGAAATGATGCCTGCGATCACAGCCGGGTCCATCTGTTTCGCTCGCCCAACTTTGGCGATGATGCTCTTGTACTGGTCCATTTTCTTCAGATCATGCTCAGCCAGCTTGTTTGAGGCTTCCACCCCTTTAGCATTAACAATGTACACATCAGCTTTTACTTTGAGAAGAAAACCTTAAAAATGGTTCATGCATGTTACAATTAATAGCAGTTTGTGTTCAAAGACATTACTGAATTCATTCCTGCATCTATACATGCCAGTGCCACACCCTGCCCTGCTTCCGTTCCACAGTCAATCAGTAAACACTTTAAACACAGTAAACACAGTAAAGCTGTTCTTCATGTCTAAGAGTCAAGCAGAAAAATAAAGATAAGGAGTACCCTTCACTGTGAGCTTGTCTTGGCGAGCTGTTTTCTCGGCTGCGCCGGTCGTTTGGATCTTTGTTAGGTCTCCAAAAATGGAAGCTAGAAGGGACATGTAAAAGATCACCTGAGTTTCCACAAAAATCCAAAAAATATACCAAAAGATACATTCAGTAAATGAAAGTGAGAGTAAGCTGTTGGGTACTTGCACTTTAAACATCTGAGAACACCTTGCCCTTTAATTTTTGACAATTTTACAGCTGATATTTGCTTTTCATTTACATGGTAAAACAATCTGCAAAGGTTTTACATTAAACAACTATTGGAAAATGCTTTGGGTGAAATGTGTTCTTTTGACCTGAAAATGGTTGATGGTGTAAACGCTTGAAAGATTTCAGCCCTGACATCGCAACAAGGTGAAAAAATGTATGAGGTATGGCATTATTCCCAGCATTTGTCACTGATATTCATAAATGTGTTATTTTACTTTAAAAAATGGTTTTAATAAATGTTGCTACATGTTACAAGCTATGCTTGTTTTTATGAAAAACACATGGAACAGTTAGGAATCCCAAAATTTTAGGTAAAAAGTAAGAATCCAATGAAAACATTCTTGATACTATTGCTGTTTATTAGAAAAAAAGAAGAACAGACTCACCCATGATGAAACTGCTGAGTGAGCGCAGCAGGACAGGTTTGTCTGTCGTATCCACTGAACTCTTCCTCTAAATAAAGGAGATCCTCTCTTAGAGAACCAGTTATCTGACTATTTCCTCCTATCTGATTGGCTCTGTGAAGTCTGAGCCTTGATTGGCTGACTATCTCATGTAGTCTGGCTTGTTCTGTGAATCCTACGACTAGATTGGCTCCTTTAGTTCAGCAATCTCATAGGCTACTTGAATGTTGCAACCTGATTGGTGCGATGAGTCTAGATCTGTTTGGCTACCTCAGTCCTGCAGTCCTATTTTTCAACTGTTTCCTTACATCCTGCAGTCTGACTTCTTGAGACCTTTATTCCTTCACCATGACTTGCTAAGTGATTATTGCTCCAGTCTGGCTGTGTGAAAACTTCACTTTCACACCAGTTATTTTTTCTTCTCGCTGTCTTAATATGTTTATTTGTCTCTGTCCTTACCACATAATTGCTTTAATTTAATGAACTAGGCTGAATAGTTAAGCAAGTCTGTACTAGAAGTTTTGAAAACTGTCCAAGACGTGAAACCAAGACGTTGGAGCTTAGAGAGGAATGCACAAACCCAGTCTATATGGGAACTACAAACTAAGCTGATGTCAGAAAAATCCCTAAAACACCACACCCACAGTGCTGGGTTCACATTTTAACATTCTTACAATATTTTGGACAACATTTAAATGTAGAAATATGAAGGCTGTGCTCAGCTGAGGCTTAATCTACTAATAAGACAAGAGGCAGGAGGAGTGGGATGTATGACCTGAACGGACTGGGTGGTTGATCAGTGCTGGTTGTCTCCAAACACATGTTTGCATTAGATGGCAAAAATAATAGCCCTTCCATCCTCCATGTTGCAGTAAGATCTCAATGCACATTATCAAGTTTTTTTTGTCAGATGACTTTGGGATCTCAGCTCTACATTTACATACATCTGTCTGTTCAGCAAACCGCAGATGAGCTCTGCCCATTTCTGAAGTTATGAAGACTGTTTCAACCCCAATTTCTGGTTCTTTTGGTCATTGATTTTAATAACAATAATATTACAAAATAATGAAGACTCCAAGTTTTCAAGGGTGTAGATTTTATTCCAACTTTGGACCATTTGTGCTGATCAAGTCATAGTAAAAAGCTTACACAGTGCAAACACAGCTCGTGTTTTGTTTTGTCAGAAAGAAGAAGAGTTTTTGATATAACAAGTTACATCATGTCATGTGAGATCTTGAGCATTAACCAGGATCTTCCTCAGTAGCCGTGGCGTTTGTACCACTGGGCCCTGGCCACCACATCATTGGCGTAGTCGTTCCCTGTGGTTCCGATGTCCATCCGTTCATATGAGCGGACGTTTCCTACACCAGCATTGTAAGCTGAGATTCCTCCTGAAACAGAAACAGAAATGGTCATTTAAATGCCCTACATCCTCCTTTTAGCTCATAAATCACATGTTTGCTTGCAGTAACGTTTATGAACAAGAGGAAACTGAGGTTAGTGGCTGAGAGTAAACTCATCGCTCACTTATTTTCACAAAAAACAGATCGTACCTTTAAACTGGTGTTCCTTGGGCCAGCTTCGGAATTTGTTTTGAATTGCTTTGATGGAATCAATCAAAATCTCAGTGCCCTGCATGACGTGCTCTTCACTGTTCCAGGCCCCTCTTGGAGTGTGGTAGCGCTTGTCAACCTGAAGAAAGCAGCACAGCATCAGAATCACATCAAACAGAACTAGTTTAACAGTCTCTTTTGGAAAAAAACCCCAACAAAATATTTATTTCTGATTTTGGCATTTATATATAAAATGTACATTACTAAAGTAGCATATAGTGCAAAGTTAACCATCCAGAGGCTATAGGGGAAAAACTAAATGCATGTAAACTCATAACTGGCTAATTGTACAACAACCTTTTTACTAGTTCATTCTTGTTTAAACCTAATGGAGATGGGTTTCTATTTATCAACGGTTCAAAACCTTTTGGAACTACATAAAACTCCATGGCCCACTATAAAATTTGACCAAATATTTTACTATGATTTGCTCTAAAAATATAAACATTATATAAAAGATTTTACCAAAAAAACAAAAAGGTTGACATCAATTTGATGTTTTTTAATCCTATATTTGTGCAAATAATAGATCAATAAAAAATCCATCCATCCATCTGTTATCATAGGATTGAGGGGGGTGCTGGAGCCTATACAGTAATGATATTCCATATATTTAATATGGAGTTTGCTTTACACTTCCATTATTTCTCAAGAGCTGCTTTAACTAACCTGCATGAGCCCAAAGCCATTACCGTGGTCCCCCCAGCCATTCACCAGAGCAGATCCGGCCCTGGACTCTCGGGAAATGATGCCTGCGATCACAGCCGGGTCCATCTGCTTCGCTCGCCCAACTTTGGTGATGATGCTCTTGTACTGGTCCATTTTCTTCAGATCATGATCAGCCAGCTTGTTTGAGGCTTCCACCCCTTTAAGATAAGATAAGATAAGTTAAGATACGCCTTTATTAGTCCCACAGATGGAAAATTAACATGCATATATATATATATACAT
>JBBPCX010070694.1:0-10482 GCA_037974365.1 Hydrocynus forskahlii
GAAAAATCCATGCTGTAAATTGGAGAATTTGGTGTAAGACTACAATTTTCTGACAGTGGATATTGTGTGTGTGTGTGAGAGAATGTGTATGTTGGCTCTTAAATATTATTTTTCTTCCAGGCTGGTGCAATGTGGTCTAACAGATGAATGCTGTGCATATCTGGCCTCAGCTCTCAGCTCAAACTCAAGTCTTAGGAAACTTAACCTGAGTGTTAATTATCTAGACAATTCAGGAGTGAAGCTGCTCTCAACAGGACTGGAGAATCCACACTGTAAACTTGAACAACTGTGGTAAAATCATTGCTTTCTTTTTGTGGAAGTAGATCACATATGCACACCCATACACACTGTATTTATTTGTGTGTTTTGTTTATTTCATGTGTATGAAGGAGTTTTTTCCAAGAAGAGGTTTTCTCCTTTTTGCAGGCTAGCATATTGTTTTTTTAAAAAGGAAGGCTGTGCTGCACTGGTTTTAGCACTAATCGCAAACCCTTCACACATAAGAGACCTGAGGCTGAGCCACAATAATATAACTGACTCAGGAGTGAAGCTGCTCTCTGTTTTACTGGAGGATCCTCAATGTAAACTGGAGGAATTACGGTGAGTTAGAGTAACAGTTTCCAATCTCTCTCGCTCGCTCTCTCACTCTAGTTCTCTTCCTCTCTCTCCCTCTCCCTCTCCCTCTCCCTCTCCCTCTCCCTCTCCCTCTCTCCCTCCCTCCCTCCCTCCCTCCCTCCATCATGCAAAATTCTTTACAGGTGGACTGGGCCATTATGGGTGTTTTTGTCATATTTTATGAGCACAGGGGCCTTACAATACATTACATAATTAAATAAATCAGTCTCATGTGTTAATATATTCTCTCACTATAAAAATTGCATTCACTACTTTCTAACAAAATCAAATTCTTCTGAATGTGAATTACAGATATTGGCAGAAACCAAGATTATATTAAAATTTGGTGAAAATGTTTTTTATTATTGCTGCAAAATAAGTTATTAAATAGTAACATTGTCCTTGTTTATTACCTTCTGTATTTTCCCCTATTGTCATGTCTGGCTTTGTTTAGCGTTGCCATGTGTCTGTCTGCCATGTGAGTTTGTTATTTTGATGTCAGTTTCCACCCTAGTCATGCCTCCTCCTTAATGTTTCCACCTGTCTTGTTCATGTGTACTTCCCTGCCCAAATGTATATATATATATATATATAAAGATGTAAAATGTACTAATTTTGTAACATAAATATGATCGTAAATTCAGCTACATTTCCATACAAAATATAACTATATAAATGTTTTTGTATTGGTTCCTGTGCAGGACGCTAGGTATTTTAAAGACGGACACACACTGGCTCTCACGGTTTCTGCCGAATAACTCGTGATGTACAGGGGCTAAAATTGCAAATGTCTCCTGGGGATGTATCTAACTGTGAAGTTTGAAGTGTCTGGGTGGTTGCGCCGCGGAGCTGTGCCGCTCAGAATTTCAGGGCAAAAGTATTGGGACAGCGGGCTGACCAGGCGAATGGTTTTCGGGGAATAATAGCCGGCCGCCGTGCATCGGACAGCCGTTTTTTTCCAGAACGCACAGATTGCCAGTCGCCCCTTTGTTCTTCTTAAAGCCCAGTAGTTTTATTACTCTAAATTAAATTAAAAGAGGCTGTTGAGCTCAGTTGCCGTCCAGTGTCTGCTTTAACCGGCGGGTCTCTACAGTACAGTCCTCCTGAAGAACCCTGAATAAAACGCACCGCTGATGAACAGTAAATTGATGTAAACATTATTGGTGATTACCCCTACATTTTACTTGTTTTTTATTACTAAAAATTACACTAATTTATTACTGTATTTACCTATTTATACCAAAGAAAATGACAGCGCATACCAAAGAAAATGCCCGTGCATGAATTACGTTAGTCTATATGGGCTTACCTTTATATTTTCGTTAAGGGTAATGTATTAAACTGAGTTTAAAATGAAATTAAAGTGTTTTGGGAGCATATTTGGGGTATATTTAGGGTTTACATTATAAAATAGGCATTTTTAGCCTTTTTTTATTTACCAAAACACAAATATACCCGCTATACCCTGGTGCTCTTGTAACGTAACCCCCACGAAAAGCGTGCTGGTGGATTCTTGACAAAACCTCTTGTTAAAACTCTGTTGTCCCTAGATGTGCCGCTTTGTGCAATCTTGTTAATGTTCTTTTGCCTGGAGCTTTCCCTTTTGTTAGTGTTCTGTTTACCAATTTTGTGATTTCGTTAAATATGTATATATCTTTATTTGTAACACCTTAACATGTTGATTAAATAGGTCATTTTTTATTGATTTAAATTAGACACCAACAAGAAACAAAAGGATGGATTAATCTAGAAAAATATAGTTTCCTCTTTTGAAAATATGTTCACTAGTTTACTCATAGTATATGAATATTGAATCCACATACTTTTTCCATATACAGTATATTCTGTTCATCCTCACCAAAGATTCCAAATGATGCCTGTAAATGTTAACCTCTCTAGGCACCTTATCACATCTAAACATGCATTTTGGCAGGGCCTTTGCCAAAAATGCTTAAACTTTTGTTCTTTCACAGAAGAAGAACTTTCTTTATGCTGAACTATGTTCTTACTCTTAGAGAACTCAACAAATACTTTAACAAGTATTACATGGCTTATTTTGTCATGAATAGGACACTGCCAAGTTCCATTAACGGTGAAATCAGGCATCAATATTAGTCATTTCTAACAGTTCTCATGTGCTTTATAGTTGTAATTTTGAGCAAATTGTGTATGTGTTTGAGATGTTGTTCTGAAATATAATTTCTCTTCTAGACTGTACGACTGTAATCTCACAGAGAAATGCTGTGCAGTTCTAGCCTCAGCTCTCAGTTCAAACTTCTCAAGTTTGAAACAGCTGACCCTAGGACACAGTAAACTACAGGATGGAGGAGTGAAGCTGCTCTCTGCTGGACTGACTAATCCAAATTGCAAACTGGAGACACTGGAGTAAGATCTTTTAATATACTTCCTGAAAAGTACCCATTCTGTCATACATGAGCACACCACAGCACACAGTGTGAACTGCATAAAATTCTTCCTCTGCATTTACCCAAGTGAGGGGGCTGCCACCAATTAGGGGCACCCATAGACAGTGTGTGGGGATGCTACCTTGCACAAGGGAACCTTAGAGGTGCCACTAGCAGTCCAGGGATGTGGACTGTGAAGCCATATTTTACAATTTTTACAGATTACTTTATAGCCAAACAAATATTGATGCTCCCACAATTCTAGCTGATATAGTTATTGTGCAAATGTGTTCGGTTGCCAGCTAACACTAGCCTTTGATACTTAGCCACATCTGCCGCACAGTTTAGAATGGAAGGCATAATTTCTTGTCTAGTGGATCTAGGACCAAGTGTCTATGTTCTTCACCTCTCAGCTCTTCTTTCCAGCATTGCAAATGTACAGTGCTGATCATTCTTGTATTTGCTTTTTCTTTGTGGTTGTGTGTGTGTCCATTCTGATGTAATTCTTTTCTAGGCTGCCGAGATCTTGTCTTACTGTGGAAAGCTGTGCAATTCTGGCCTCAGCTCTCAGCTCAAATTCAAGTCTGAGAGAGCTGGATCTGAGTGGGAATGATCTGCAGGATTCAGGAATAAAGCTGCTCACCGCTGCACTGGAGAACCCAAACAGTAAACTGGAATCACTAAAGTAAGATCATCTTTCTCAAACTGTGGATGCATGTGAGTAGCTAAGGGGATTCCAACAGGTGTTTGTTGTCTATTTTTTGCCTCCTTACTCTTCTTCGCTCTTTATCTTCATATAAGTAATCTCACTCCAAACTCCTCTGTTGCTCACCAGTTCCATGACTTCCATGTTTTTCTTGCTTTAGGCTGGAAAACTGTGGTTTTACTGAGGAAGGTTGTGCTGCTGTGGTTTCAGCTGTGAAATCAAGTCCCATACACCTGAAAGAGTTGAATCTTAACTTCAATAAACCAGGAGAGTCAGTGGTGAAGGAGCTCTCTGGTTTACTGGAGGATCCACACTGTAAACTGGAGAAACTACAGTAAGTCACTAGATTACTTTTTACACACATGGTATAATTAAATGTACTGTTTGCTGTTTACATTCTGTATCATGTGAAAATTAATGTGCAGTTCTTCTATATAAACGCAGTCCCCTTTTACACTAATACATTTATACCCCATGCGTACACACACACGCGCACACACACATACACACACACTAACGCACATGTACATATTTGGGATAAACAATATGCACAGTAGAGAATAACAGCAGAAAATTAAAACAAAAAAAATAATAAACAGAATGTTAAATAAAAGAAATTGAACTAAACTTTACTATCTCCAAGTAAAAAGTATCCCAATGAAAAGAAAAAGGTATCCTTAAACAGTTACACATACATTACACATTATTTAAAATACTAAAATCTACCTCACCATTTTTGAAATCCTTTAATCTTGAGATGTTTAAGAAGGTCTGTGGTGTTTAATTTAATTTTGCAGAACATTTAAAGACTGTATTCTCTTGATCATATAGCTGTATGTTCTGTATATGCCTGAGTATTCATATTTCTTTCCAACAGTGTTGAGCCATATCTCACCTAAAAGAGAATTTCAGGCAACTGCGAGGGAATGATTTGCCATCATTGTGTCAGTTTCAGCAGTAAAAATAAAAACATGGTGTCTTCACTGTTTTTTTGGACATTAAACAAAGAAACATTCCACATGCCACTAATGTAAAGAACCTGTATCTCTTTTGTAACTGCATATTTCTCAGAACTGTCTGTATAACTTATATGAATTATGCCACATTTTGAAAGGTTTCCCTTTTTAGAGACTGAAACACAGAGTAGAATGAGGAGAGACATTTTCCAGAAGAAAATCATACACACAAGAGAATTTTTTGTTCTATGAACACCAGAACAAATGCAAAGTCAAACAACAGAATGGAAATGCATCAAAATTCTGTAGAAGTAGAATTCCCACAAGTACTTCCCACTCACTCACTCAATTTACTGGATCTGGTTGAATCCAGTGACATCATAGTAAATACTGTGGATTGTGAACTGCCTTGTTCTGCCATGGTAAAGTTTTCTTTGTGTTTACGCATGGTCTATGTAGTATTCTATCATGGTCTGCACTTAGAATTTATCTTTGTAAAATCTGCATAAATTATGAACAAAGTGTCGAGAAAAAATGCTGCTGAAGAACAAAAGCAATTTTGTTAATTTTGTAGTTAAAGCTAAGAGACCACCTTTTCTTAGCTGATCAAACCATCAGTGTGTTTGCAAAGTCGCAAAGTCTTGTCTTTTCCATTGAAATCCTCTTGCACCTTTTTCTGGCGTTTTTATTTTTCTCTTGAATTTGATTTAAACACGGTGTTTTTACTGAGCTTCTAAAAACCTCTTAGCCTCAATGTTTGACAGACTATTTGATTTTCTGTTTTGGAACTGTGCAACAATAAAATTCCTTTAATTAAGCACATGTACCCTGTGTGAATCACTATAGGCCTCTCTTGTGTAGCACTTTCTGTCCTAAATTAAGTCACTTAAGGAGCATCTGCAACAAAAAAAGTTTACAGTATGTTGCACTGAAACTCATGCTGAATGTCACAGTGGATTATTGGTTAAATATACTGCTTTTGCCAAATTTATAGATTTATAGTAAAGTGGCAGATTTATAGTAAAGTGGCATTTGGCAGACGCCCTTATCCAGAGTTACTTACAGTCATTAGTTGCAGGGACGGTCCCCCTGGAGCAACTGGAGGTTAAGTGTCATGCTCCAGGACACGATCACAGAAAGTGTGGGGGGGGTTGAACCTGCAGCTTTGTGGTCATCACGTTCACAGGCAAATGTTTTACCCACTAGGCTAAAAACATTGGAAAAATGAATATTAGCCCATAGGGCTGATGCAAAAAGTAACACCTTACAATGTTGTTCTCTCTTAATTACTGAAATTCTCAGTGTCACATCGATCACGTTTTAGAGGACATCAAATTCTCAGAATAAGCTGCAGAGGGTAAAGTAAAAATGCAAAAACATATCCTACAGAGTGTAAAAATTTTAGGTTTTCACAAGATTCAAATACTTTCTGTGTCACATACACAGTTACGCAAGCACAACATGTAGTGAAATGCATTTAGACATTTAGTAATCACTTTCTGTAGTTTAGCAATCACTTTCTGAAGTACTTTCTGGTTTAGTTCCAAGAGTCAAAAGTTCCCACAACAGAAAAAGGAAGCTAGCTGGGACATCAGCTTAATACACTGCTCTTACAGCAAGAAGCAAAAAGGACAGTCACATGGCACAACGCAGAGAAAAGCTAAATGGGCTGGCAGTGATTTTTCAACACCAGGGGCACCTGGCCTCCTCTATTACCAGCACTCTGCTCCTGCTAGACCTCCATCAGTTCATTACCAGTGATCTAAAAGCCTGTTCCACGAGTTTAGCAAAGGAGGTGCAATCATGGGAAATCCAGAATCATCCCATCTGCTGCAACTTGTAAAAAACCCAGATGGGACTTCCTCCTGATCTGGTCCAAACTGGTTTGAAGTGGAAGTGAAATCAACTACAGCATTTGTTTTGTCAACAGAAGACCATGACACTTTTTTCAGAGAAATCATAGAGGTTAATGCTAAAGTCTGAGTGATTCCAACTTTGCTTAGAAGATGGAAGCTCAGACTCCAGGCTCCACTGCTCATGTCATGAACATTACATCCCAGACAGGGGGAAACACCTGTGCTCCTGTGATTGATAGAAATGAAATTCATGGCTCGCTGACAGTCAACATATATAGAGGTAAGTGATGTACTGTTGCAAGCTAATTGACTTGTTTGACTGACTGATCATTATATAGCTACACAATTATACAGAGCAAATGCATAAATATGAAAACATTTCAGTCAGCAAAAGTTGAGTTTTTACTTGAAAGCTTTTTACGTATTTGCTTGGTATCAGAATACACAGTTTGTACTTTTAAGAAACATCTGATTTTAAAAGCCCCAGAGGTTTCCAGTTCTGGTAGCCGCACAGTTCATGAAGGAGGCTCTCCTGGTGCTCCCAATGAAGGTACAGTATTAAATAGCACAGATTTTTTATTACTCACTGCTATGTTTTTAAATGGGTTTACAGCTGTCTTTTGAGCACATATTTGCAGCAACCTGACATTTACAGGAAGTGCATGTGGCTAAGAAATTTACCAGCTATTACATAAAAAGATGCTGATAATGCCCTAGAATCCACAGAATTCCACAGAATTCTGACCACACAGCAAAACGAAATGTTGTTAACAGATTGCGGATAGTAATCAAACAATTTAATTTCTAAAGCATGTATTTTCAGCTCTAGTGTTCACTGAGGTTTAATGTTTCAGTCCTCGCCCAGTTTTAATACTGCTATAAAAGTCAAAAGTTCACACTTCTTTTTAAACAACGCTTAGTTAAATGTACAAAACCGCTTATTATTAAATGTACAAAAACTTTGATTATTATTAAAAACACAATAATGAAAATAGTTACATTGCAAGCTAAATTCTATTTGTTTGTTTATAGATATTTACTCCATTTACCCCTCTTGCCAGTTTGGCCATTGCTAATTCCTTAGTCTCAGTACCTAATTCAAGTTTTGAGGAGGAGTGTAGTGATGATTGAGGTTCGAGTGTCTCCTCAGATGTATCTCTGGAACTGTGAATCTGCAGAAACAATCACTGAGCTTGAGGAACATTTCCAATTTTTCTTGGAGACAAACATTTAGATTCCGTAGTGGAGCGACTTTCTAGCGGCTTGATCATCAGGAGAACATAAGAGACATCACAGCTCACTGTGGTCAGGAACCTGAGAGGAATGAGCCTCAGTCATTCAGCTCAGCAGTCCCCCTTACATCTAGAATTGTTGAACTACGCCTGTCCCGATATCAGGGAGCCACAAGGGACGGCTTGAGATGGAATAATGATGGGGATATTTATCAACTAAAATTCGGACTAAAAAAAATTTAAAGCAACAGGCAAACCAACAAAGGAAAGAGAAACAGGGCCGATTGAAATAAAAAGGGAATACCTCCCCCAGGTGGCCACATAGGGTTCTACAGCCTGAGATTTGTTTATTTATTGGTTTACATGTTTTTAACAAGCACCACTTAAACTGTAATGTTACCCTTAAACTTAAAATTTTACCTCCATTTTATATATATACATTGCTAAAGGTTTGTTTATTAATATGGACTGTCAAGCAACCATAGAGGTGACATATAAAAACTTTCTGAAATTCTAATCTAAAACCCACCTTTAAATATTAAAATATTTTTTTTTCTATTTGCTTTTTAGAACTGGTCTCGTTTAAAAACAGCCATAGATCTAAACTACAAAATGAATTTAAAAATTTTAAGGAAGTAATCTCACATCAAGGGACCACAATACTTCTGAACGAGATCTACACAGAGCTCTACATCACAGAGGGTGGGAGTGGAGAGGTCAATAATGAACATGAAGTGAGAAAAATTGAAACAGTGTTCAGGAAACACACAGCACAGGAGACACCCATCAAATGCAATGACATCTTCAAACCCTTACCTGGACAAGACAAAGTAATCAGAACTGTGCTGACAAGAGGAGTTGCTGGAATTGGAAAAACAGTCTCCGTGCAGAAGTTCATCCTGGACTGGGCTGAAGGGAAAGCCAATCAGGACATTGCCTTAATATTTCCTCTTCCTTTTAGGGAACTGAATTTGATACACAGAAAGCTCAGTTTGATGGATCTCCTTAGTTTCTTCTTTTCACAAAATAATGCATTTCCATCAGTAGACATCGATCCTTACAAACTTCTGTTGATCTTTGATGGTATGGATGAATGTCGACTTCCTCTAGATTTCCAGAACAATGAGAGCTTGTTTGATGTAAACGAATCCGCCTCAGTTGATGTGCTACTAACAAACCTCATCTGTGGAAATCTGCTTCCTTTTGCTCTCCTCTGGATAACCACTCGACCAGCAGCAGCCAGTCAGATCCCTCCTAAGTATGTCGACCAGATAACTGAAGTACGAGGGTTTACTGATGCTCAGAAAGAGGAGTACTTCAGGAAAAGGGTCAGTGATCAAAGCCTTGCTGAAAGAATCATCACACACATAAAGGCCTCAAGAAGCCTCTACATTATGTGCCACATACCAGTCTTCTGTTGGATTTCAACCATAGTTCTAAAGAGGATGCTGGGTGAAGCTGAGAGTGGAAACATCCCCAAGACTCTAACTCAAATGTTTACACATTTCCTGATCTTCCAGATCAAACACAATGCTCACAAATACTGTGACACTGACATTCAGCAAACCAGAGAGACTATACTCGCCCTTGGAAAACTGGCTTTCCAACAGCTGGAAAAAGGCAACCTGATCTTCTATGAGGAAGACCTGAGAGAGTGTGGCATTGATGTCCGAGAAGTGATGTTGTACTCCGGAGTTTGCACTGAGATCTTCAGGGAGCACTTTATGCTGCACCTGGGGAAGGTTTACAGCTTTGTGCATCTGAGTGTTCAGGAATTTCTGGCTGCTTTATTTGCCTTCATTTCCTTCATCTCTGACAACAGCAATGTGCTGCTGCAGCAAGGAAAAGGTATTTTTGGTTTCTTTACAAAAACAACCATTTCACATTTCCTCAATGGTGCAGTGGACAAGGCCTTACAGAGTAAGAATGGACACCTCGACCTTTTTCTCCGCTTCCTTCTGGGACTTTCTCTGGAATCCAACCAGACTATCTTACAAGGTCTACTGCCACACACAGAAAGCAACTCTTGTGGCAAAGAGGAAACAGTACAGTACATCAAGGAAAAGATAAGGGACAATCCTTTTCCAGAGAAATTCATCAATCTGTTCCACTGTTTGAATGAACTGAATGATCATTCTCTAGTGCAGGAAGTACAAAGGTATCTGGATCGAGGATGTGGTGGTTGTCTCAGTGGAGTTAACCTCTCTCCTGCACAGTGGTCGGCCCTGGTGTTTGTGTTACTGAACTCTGAAGCAGAGCTAGATGAGTTCAACCTGAGTGAATATGACACATCAGAGGAATGTCTTCTGAAACTGATGCCAGTGGTCAAAGCGTCCAAAAAAGTCATGTAAGTATTTTATTTAAATATGTTGCAATACTGTTTGCTATTTTTCACTTTATCCTATTAAAATACATATGGTGTCAATAATGGTATCCATTTGTATCATTAGATTCAATCTTTAGGGAATATAAGATGAATTAAACAACAATAAAACCTCTTGAGAAAAGAATGAACAAACATTACATTAGCATAATGTATAAAATATCCTATCCATAAAATGACAATATGGCACTGCAGTCTGCAAATGCATATGCACTGCGTATATAATGGGTTAGCAAGATAAGACCCAGCATCTTAACCCTTTTGTGCAGATAGGAAATCCAGCTTCATTTGGAACGATTTGTACTTACATCATTTAAGATTCATTATCT
>JBBPCX010070695.1:0-10480 GCA_037974365.1 Hydrocynus forskahlii
TGTCAACTCCTGTTGCACCAACTCCAGTCTACAACTAATGGGAGTATTCACGTGACTAATCAGCTGTAGTTTCGTTCATGCTCGTCAGTCAACTTATTGTGCCTTAATTTTAAGATGGCGGCGACTGGAAAATTCATGGTTGGTCAGTACCCATTTGGGTCTGTGAGAATTTGCGTAAATTTGAATTTTCACTGAACTATCTCTTTAAATAAGCTACAAGTAATATACATTTCCATGCTTTTGCTAATTCTGGCAATGACAGTAAAGGGTTAATTTTTTTCCTCTCTGATAAACTATCTGACTGGGATGGCCACATCAAGTCCACTTTTAAGTGTGGTTTTTATCCTTAATTGAAAAGGGGAATTGATTGGACTTGATGAAGTGTGTGTGTGTGCCTGTGTGTGTGTGTGTGTGTGTCTGTGTCTGTGTCTGTGTCTGTGTCTGTGTGCATGTGTATGTTCGCGTGTGTATGTGCGTGTGTGTGTGTGTCTGTATCTGTGACAAAGGCTATCCAGATTTCTCCTGGCTTCAGAGAAATTGAATTTGGTTTGGTGTCTTCCAGAGACGTAAGAGAGGGAGAGTGTGTGTCCAAGGCACAGAGTACAGCTGCTGGTGTCTGTGCTTTCAGCCTGTAAAGCTCGTCGCTGCTGCTTTGTTGTCTGTATGAAAAGGCCTCTTGCCCTTTGAGCTCTGGAGACTCAGCATGACACTGACATTTACTGAATATTTATGCTCGCGGATTATGTAAAGTGTATGAGCTTAAAAAAGGTAACAAACACTTACAGATGGCGAGATCTCTTTCAGTGTAAACTCACTTTATCTCTGAGTGTGTCCCTCTGGGTTTGTGAAGGAAGCTTCTGCTACTGCCCAGCTAGTCCTAAACATTAATACTGTAATTTTATGTCATTGTGTTGACTTCAACTACCTCAGATCTCTCCTTATGGAAGCCCAAATACAGAGGGTCCTCGAGTTACGACACAGATCCGTTCCTTTGACAATGATGTAACCTGAATTTTGGTGTTAGTTGAAACTTATGTCGTATGTTGAGACCCGTCGAGGACCCCCCTCGTACCTGGTTTGGCTCCATCAGTCCTTCATTAGAATAAATTGCTGATGGACCTTCCAAGATTCATGTAATGGCTGGAAGTGCTGCGGAGAAATCTGGAGAAATCTGGACCCCAACCAGGTCACAAAACATCTACTGTTTACCCATAAAACAGTGGATCTTTTTCACTGTTTTGTTCTTTGCTGAACCTGAATGTCAGTTTTGTCTTTTGTTATGGTAATGCCATTGTTTCTGCATATCCACTTGCTTAGTATTTAGTTACTAAAATATTTAATTACGAAGAAATCACCAAAACTCTGAGCAAAGACTCATGCTTTTAAGCACTTCTGTTCTGGCAGGGAGGCGTAAGGATATAGTTGAGTGTCTTTTATCTCAGTGTGAGTTGGATCGAGGAGGATGTAGGGGAGGCTGTTAGACGGCTTTCGGTTGACGCTGTTGTGATGAAGCCAGATATGATGCGGAATCCCAGATTTAAGTGGAATCACAGAGTCAGTGATGTGTTTGGAGTTAAAGCTCTTTTCGTATTTAGCTCCACTCCAGCCGCGCCCGCAGCTCCACACATCTTTTCTGATGGGTTGTGGGGAGGATGTGGAGCTTCGGTTTCCTTTAGGAAAAGGATGCAGTATTGTAGGATAGCAGTTTAGATTGAAAGTGTCTGAAATGGGTTTGGAGGCAGTTAGGATGATTCATAGCTCAGCCTGTGGCGGAATCTTTTCTCATATTGCTCTTAAACTCTGAAGTTGTTTCCAAAAAATGTGTGCTGGTTCTCTTTTTTACTCAGTAGTTTGTCTTTTCAATGTTTTGCCTGGCTTTGTGAGTTAAACAGAAAGTCTTTTATAAAGTAATATAATTATTATAAGTACATGTAATAAGGTTGTTCTTTGCTATGAACTTTAGCATAAATTACAATGAGGTGAAATAAATATTAAGACTGTTTTGTTTTTATTATTTAATAGATGGATAAGGGATAAGGAAGGCAAACAAGACGCAATTAGTCACTTGACAAGACTTGCAGGATGATCTGAAAGCTCAGCTTATATTAAGCAGTTACATTAAGAACAGTAAACACTGTTGAAGTACGAAGGTGGGAGCATCATGCTATGGGGCTGATTCTCTCCAGATTGTACTGGGGCATTGCATCATATAAGGAAACTTGAATGGTGATCTGTACCAGGAGATATTACAGAAGAATGTGATCTCATTGAAAAAAGGGGAGAAGAAGGCCATTACAACAAGAGAACGATTCCAAACATGCCTCCAAAGTTTCAGGTTTCTAGAAAGGGAAATGTGCTTGCATGGCCTCTGTCAATATCATTTATGATGATGATACCATTAATGATTTATGATGTTGGGAAGTCCAACAATGGGACACTTGTATCTTTAGGAAACTGATTTTTTGTAATGAGAATGGGCCAAAATTGAACCCCAATGCTGCAAAAAGCTAACTACTTGTTGCCGTAGACGTCTCCAAGATGTAATTGCCACTTATTCCTTTGCAACAAAGTGCTAATGTTATTGAATTGTGGTGTCTAGTTTCATTAATTTAGTTTTTTGACTTTAAAGAGAACATGTGCACTGGATGTGTACAACAACAAAATATTACTAAACATCAAAAATGAATGATTTTCATTTTATTACTTTTTACCCCGTTTGGGGCAGCTGGATGGCTTTGTGGTCAGAAGGTTGTGGGTTTGAATCCCAACTGCTAGTGTCACCGCTGAGGTACCCGTGAGCAAAGTACTGTCCCCACACACGGCTCCCCGGGCGCCCCACATTGGCGGGAGCCCCGTTTCACTTGGTGACTGGATTAAATGCAGAGAAAGAATTTCACATTGTTCACACTGTGTGCTGTGCTGTGGTGTGTTCACGCGTGACTATAAGGGTTAATAAATTAAATTAAATTTAAAAACAGCAACTGCACTTTACATTGTTGTGTAGACATCACTATAAATGAACAAACGTAAATGACTTGGTTTAGCATTTTTCTTTCATTCCCCTATACACCTATAGTTTTGGAGGTGATGTGGCATCCAGACAATGAGAATGCATGATGTACATGCCCAAATTACAGCCCACATGCATTAGTTGAAGGCAGGTATTTGCTGACAGTGACGCATTACTTAAGTGTAATTCACTTCTGCATCGAGACAGGCGTGCTTCACAACAAAAGACGTCATTATTATGTAGAGTATATTCGATACAGTGGAGCCTCGAGGGAATATATAAATACCAAATGGAGCACTTGATGACAGGTCTCTGTCTCTTATGCAGATGTAATTGCTTTAACGACATCCCCGCCACCAGCAGCCGCAGTGCACTAACATTTAAGGCCTGCAGCTCTGCTTTCTGGAACCTCACTCTCATGAAAGGCAACAGAAGAAGTGCACCACCCTACACGAATTATGTCGGGTTCGGGACGAGACCTGAGATTGTTTCTGGTATTTTGTCAGCTGGAGTGTCAAAAGCTTTTAATGACCGACTTGAAGGCTGCGGAGGGTGGTTGACAAGGCGCACCCTCGGGCATTCAAACAAAGCTAGTGGAGTGTATGCAGAGAGAGAGAGAGAGAGAGAGAGAGAGAGAAAGTGAGTGAATGGAGGAATGGCACAGAAAGCATCTGGAGTGCCGGTGAAGGGTAGAGGCGAGACCCTTTCCCAGCGTCTCTCAGCGCACCGCTCTTGTAAACTGGAACAGCGCTGCTTTTGTTTCCATCTCCGTAGCAACGGCACCTCCTGCATCCCGATGAGGGTATTAAAGGAAGTCACTGGAAGTTAGGAGATAATGACTTTGAAATAATAACAGAAGCTCTTGTGTCAGCACTTGCTGAACACTGCCTAGCCTATTTGTCACCCTTGGTTTAGCTCTAATCTAATTCCATGCACACTTTAATGGACATACTCCAACCTCCCCATCTGCCTCTGACAGGCCTTCATCAGCGCAGCCTTGTCTGACTTGTATACCATCTAGTCTGCACATGATTCAGTTCATTTTGATTTGGGACGCCCTGATCAGGCTTTTTACGTTTGATACCAGTCACTGATATGATCTCATTATCATCTGCCAGGACTGATACCATGTTTTCTGTATACACTTGCACAACTAACCATGTAGGGCTCAGTTCCTGTTTTCAGGATGTTTGATGATGTCAGAATTGGCAAACACATGATCATCTTTGGAGTAATGTGTAGATTTGACAGATTTCAAAGTGGTATTTGATGGTGGATTTATTGTGCTTCAGAAGGGCAGAATATTTAGGCAACACAGGGTAACTGAACAATGTATTTTATTCATTTCACTACTTTTGTGACTAGGTATGTGTCAAGTTTTTCAAATAGTAATTAAAGTTTAAAAAATTGAGTAGTTTAAACTTGCCCTTTTCATTGTTTTAACTGGCATCTCGAATGGTAATAACGCTTCAGTAATGAGTTATTACCATTCGAGATGCATTTAAAAGCTGTTTGCCAACCACCATATACAGACATACATACATACACAGATACAAATATGATTTAACTGAAGGTGCAGTGCAGTCTCTACTGGATCATGCATCATGTCCACATAAATATTCGGATTTATTTTAACATGTTCTAAATAACATCAGTAACCCTAAAACAAACTTTCATGACATTGGATATTTAATCTTATGTATGGGGCACAAAGACAACACAAATAACCGGAGCACTTTCCTCTTTACAATGTACAAAACTGGAAATATGCTTCGAATGACCGAGCGGCTCACATATGTCTTTCGGAGCAGCCTTTGCCTGGCCACAAATAAGCTGAGAGAGATAAAGTACCCTTTGTTCCAGTTTGTGTCCCGGTGCTTCATCCTTACCCCTCCCTTTATTAAAGGCCTCCACCGCTGGTCAGTGTGTATCATCTTGACTGATCAGAGTATGTTTATTACCCCCGTGCCTTTAAGATGTGTAATTTCCTGCGGGGCGGCTGTCCTGTACGTGTGTGTAATGTAGAGCAGGGTGCAGGACTGGCTGAGGGACGCCTACAGCCTTGTGTTGGGGTTGATAGGGAGCAGAATAGCAAGGAAAGCCTTTCAGATGAAAGGTGTATTTGTAAAGGTGGACTGGGGACGGTTACAGATTGATAGGAATAGATTTCTCCTGTTCAGCCGAGCCTGCAAAGCCGAGGGCTCGTGGTCTGGCAGCTTCAGTATCAAGCATTTGTGTTGAGCAGTGTTGATAGAATTGAATAGCAGGATATTTTCCAAATACTTCATGATATTATGATGTTAATTTGCATAAAGTTAAAGAGGAATTTCATGATATTTAAAAAATCCAGCATAGTTTAATAGTTGGGATGTCAATAAAGTAATTATGTTAAATGGTTCAATGTACTGCAATGTACAGACCCTGATTTCTTTACAGTGGTGGTGAATTGAACCAGACGTCAATATCTTGAACACAAATATAACCATTTTAGTAACTATACAAGCCCACCAGTGAAACTACATGTGTCTTTACTGTTTAGATGGAATGTTGTTGATGTTAAAATCTGAAAAATGTCTTTGGTTGCCTCACCATGCCCCGTTCTACCATTAGTGCATATTGGAAAAACAAAACATGTTTTAGGCCAGAAGGCTTCTGCAGAACAGTTGTGTATTCATAACAACTTCGTGATTTCTTCCCCCAGATTCGCTTTAAGAGACATTAAATGTTTCAGACATCTGGGTCCTTTCGCCCCCACTCAGTACATTTCTCTATAATTTAGTACTTCGCACTAAACCACTCGGAATAAGATAACAATGTAATTATTCAGCAAAATAAGAAAAATCTCTGATTTTGCTTTTTTATGACCCTGAAGCTAACCTCTCACTGTAAATATTAGCCAGACAAAAACATATTTCCAGGAAAGAACTTGGAGCCAGATGTACCAAGCTTTTTAAAGTAGTTTCAGGAGTGCGGGCCCGCAAACATGACCTGTCAGAATTATTACCAATGAAATAACACTATTAAAGTCTCTGGAAGACAAATAGCACAGAGTTTTTAGCCACAGCCCGTATTAGTGTTTCTTAAATATTCTTTTCTTATTTCAGGTTGAATTACACCCCTGTAGAATGTTTGGTAGGAAAGAACTTCATTTGTTTACATGTCTGTCTAGGGCTGCATGATATGGACGAAATGTCTTGTAGTATTGTGATTATGCTTCTTTCAATATATTTCAATATATTAAAGGGCCCATATCACCACTTTTTACTTTGCTGTAATTAAGTAAAGTGGCCCCTTACAGTCATGCATGAACACACCACTGCACACAGTGTGAAAAGCATGAAATTCTTTCTCTGCATTTAATCCATTCACCAAGTGAAGCATGGGGCTGCCACCAACAGGGGGCGTCCTGGGGAGCAGTGAGTGGGGCCGGTACTAGCAGCCCTGAGATTCAAACCGACAACCTTCTAATCGCAGGGCAACTCCCTAACCACTAGGCCACCAGCTGCCCCATGGCTTGCTGTGTAAATGTGAAGTTTCAAAATGTATGTTCACTCCCCCTTGTGCATGCAGCCCATAAATGAGAACTATGCTACAAAAAAAACAAATCAGTTTTTGTGATGTCACAAAACTGGCAGGTTTACTTTACTATTTAATAAGCATTCAATAGCTTACAGCAGTTTAGCTCCACCCCTTCATGGCGAAGCGGGAGTGTTTCAGCCCTGCGCTGCCTTCTGAATGAGCTGCAATACAGGGCAGCCAATCAGGAAAGAAATCATCTACGTATATCAGTCATAAAGGCACAGTAACAACAACAGTCTGTTTAATTCTAACGGATTAACAGAGGTTAGAAAATGGTCATATAAGGATGAATTCTGATGAATTCTGAATGATAGTTTTGGTACACAAACCCACACAAACATGAAACAAAAATGGGCAATGTGGAATATGGACCTATCACTGTCTTTAACGGTTAAAGACTGGCCAAAATAATTTCACTTTTGTTGGACTACATGAACACCCCGTTCCCTCAAAATGCACAGTAAGACTCACCTGGTGCTGTGATTGGCCACGCTGTTTCACAGAAACACTGTGCTGGGTTAGATGCTCATTGCATATTGCAGCCTTCTGTGATTTCAATATTGAAGAGACCGATATTGAGATAACGATTAACATGTGATATATTGTGCATATCTCTTCATCACTGAACTTTAATATATTTTTATATTGAACTTAACAGCTCCACATGTATAGGAGCCTCTCTATACAGCCTTAGTGAATCCAGTGTTAATTTCACACACTAAATGTACACCTTAGTGTTACATTTTCAGTCATTCTTCAAAACAGTTTGAAGCACCCAGAGCAGACGTTTCTGTTACCTGTCACCATCACAAAGAATCAAAGCGGCCAGCTCTGTGATGACTATGAGACGATGACCAGGGCTCCACAGAGAGAAAGAGAGAGAGGCCTGAGCAGAACTAATAGAGAAGCAGCAGAAAGAAGGGGAAACAAAGGGGGAGAGGCAGGGAGAAGACGATTGGACAGAAAAAGATTGTTAGATTACCAGAGAGCAGCGTTAGTCATCCATGCGCATGCCCTTTGAGTCTCTGACAGATCCATCATCACTCAGACTCAGTGCACTTTGTGCATTTTTACTGGCGCTGTGTGTTACAATGTACATACATCTCCACCTCTGAATGCAGAGCTTACATGTTTTTATTAGGGCTGCATGATAGATTGCTGGTTAATAGTTATTGCGATATCAGTCTCTGCAATACTGCAATATGCAAACAAGCCGCTAAGCAATCAGTATTTCTGACAGGGTGACCAATCACAGCACACCTGGGTGTTCTAAGGAATCAAAGTCTTCATGCAGTCTGACAAAAGTGAAATTATTATAATCCCTTACCACTGAAGATACAAACTGACTGAAGTGGTTTTAAAGGGCACATATTCTACATTTTCTTTGGTTTAATTTTTATCCATCATCTTTGTGTGGGTCTGTGCACCAAATATGGCCCTAAGCATTTGGCTACTGCGCATTTAAGACTGATATACTTAAATGATATCTTCTCTGATTGGCTGCTCTGTATTGCAGCTCATTCAGAAGGCTAAACTGCTGTTGGCTAAATAAGGAGATGGTGGTTTTGTGTCACAAAATGTGTTATTTGAAAACAGGCTGTTTTTGCACCTTAGTGTCCATAAATGGACTGTACGAATGGGTGGGTGAAGATACATTTTGAAACTTGAAAGACATTTTGAGTGTTTTTTTATTCCAGAAAAGTGATGTTATGGGCCCTTTAATATGTTGAAATGTGTAACAACATAATTACAATACTATTACTTTAGTTGATCCTTCCATTCTCTGGTTAAAATGACATTTAATTAATTAATTAAAGTAATAAGTCATGAGCGGTCATACACTTTAATTAAGGTGATTTTATCAGTGTCAAGGGGTTTGTTAATCGCCATGCAAAGCATGACGAAACATAACAGGATTAATTACACTAATGTTTAATAAATAATTCAATTTATCATTAAGGATACTAGCAGTAAACAGTGCTTTTGCTAGACTGGCATTGCCAAGCAACATTATTCTTTATATTATGTAATTTATGTGTGGCCATAGAGGCTGTGTCCCATCTGTTGGTATACAGTTTGTGTTGGCCATCCTCTACCCTTCAGCAGTGCTCTGTTTCTGACCACAGATCTAATGCCGGTTTGATAAGTTTTGGTGGACTATTTTCAGCCTAGCAGTAAAAAACCCACTGACACTGCGGTGCCTGATACGTACCAGCAGCACACACATTGTCATGTCAGTGTCACTGCTGTACTGTGAGTGGTCCACCACTCAGATAATATCTGGTCAAGAACTGACCTGTGGTTGGAAACTGACCGGTAATGAAGTGAGTAGAGGTGTTCTGATGAATTGTGCAACATATGGACTCCAGGTTGGAAACGCACACCGGTATACTAGAGGGAGGTGTTTCTAATTAAGTGATCAGAGAATGTAAACACAAACAAGATGTTTGTAATAAAGTGGCCAGTGTGTGTAAGTGCAGGTAGATGTACCTTATTAGGTGGCCGGTGAGTGGCAGTATTAGGTAGGTGTTTTTAATAAAGTGATCAGTTTGTGTGCACAAAACAGACTTGTTTCTTTTTTTGTAATTAAGTGTTTTTATTTATCAAAACAGACTTGTTTCTAATAAAGTGGCCAGTGTGTGGGAGCACTGATAGGTGTTTCTAATAAAGTGGCCAGTGTGCGGGAGTACTGGTAGGTGTTTCTAATAAAGTGGCCAGTGTGTGGGAGTACTGGGAGGTGTTTCTAATAAAGTGGCCAGTGCGTGCAAGTACTGGTAGGTGTTTCTAATAAAGTGGCCAGTGTGTGGGAGCACTGGTAGGTGTTTCTAATAAAGTGGCCAGTGTGTGGGAGCACTGGTAGGTGTTTCTAATAAAGTGGCCAGTGTGCGGGAGTACTGGGAGGTGTTTCTAATAAAGTGGTCAGTGTGTGGGAGTACTGGGAGGTGTTTCTAATAAAGTGGCCAGTGTGTGCAAGTACTGGTAGGTGTTTCTAATAAGAGACCATAGACTTATCCTTTTGCTGTGTCATTGCATTTGTGATCAAATTGTGGTGGCTTGTTATGTTTGTGATGTGTTGTAATTTGCGTGAGTAATCAAATTAATGTGGCCATGCTGAGGTGGGATCAGTGAATGTAATTTGGAGCGTGAGTGCTCATAGCCCTTGTGACCCGGTGCAGCCACTTTATTTACAGATCTGCTGTATCAGTTCACTCTGCTGTTGTGTTTTCTGTTATCTTTTGGTGCAGAAGTCTCTGACACCGCTGACTGTCACCTAGACTTCATAGCCTTAGGAGAATACATGAAGAGCAAAGAGAAATAACGTGTCACCTCTTTTGAAACATTGCCTCAGCGTTATCACAGGACGTCAGAACTAGAACTGTCACAAAGTTATTTCTTGAATTTTTTTAAATCTTCCTAGTTTGTCTTTTTGTACATTCCGGAATTTCTGAAAAGCCGTGCATAGTTTTTTATGGTTCTGTTGAGTTTATTTCACTTCTTGGCCTTTTTATAGGTCAATTAATTGTCAGATTAATCATCAGATTAATCATCAGATTACTGAATTACTGATATGCTGGAGTAGCAGCACTGGTCAGAAGAATTCGGTCATGGTAAATAATAGAAGAAAAGTGAATGGACGCTTGAGTAGTGATGATTGTAGGAGATGTTAATGTTGCTCCTCCAGGGTGTTGCTGCTCCACTTCACAGGTCAGACATGAGAGATGTTGGACAGAAAGGGTGAGGATATCAGAGTGTTTGCTGCAGGGGGGATATGACACTTTTACAGAAAGGACAGAGCCAGAACTGTGGGTACTCAGACATTTTGTGTGTGTGTGTGTGTGTGTGTGTGTGTGTGTGTGTGTGTGTGTGTGTGTGTGTGTGTGTGTGTGTGTG
>JBBPCX010070697.1:0-10478 GCA_037974365.1 Hydrocynus forskahlii
ACACCAACAATCACACAGAATATAGGTGGATTCCTGTGAGCTGTCTGTTCTCTCTTGGCAGAAATGTCAGTTTAAAATCTAAAATCTGGGTGGAAATGTCAGTTTAAAAAGACTTCTTGGGTAGCATATATTAATATCATTTGCTGGAAGGCACTGTGGCCCCCCATGATCTGAGCAGCTTCTCTCGTCTCTTTTACTACTGGGAAAACCAACAAGGTGGTGCCACCAAACCATTTTCCAGGTCACAGAAGATGATTATAAAAAAACTTAAACAATTATTTCTAGGGTTTCTGTGTGCAGCCTAGGCCCTCTGACAGTCACTGACTATCAGTTCAAGAGGTGGATTATGCAAGCGGTTTTTGTCACTTTCATCTCATTCAACTCTCTACTGGAAACATCTGAAAACAGCAGCCTACTTTTTATAGCACGTTCAGTCAAAAGAAGTGTAAGATATTCGGATTTGTCAGTCCACTAAGCATGTACTGAGGTTCTGACAGGTAAATGCTACAAATGCACTTAAAGAGGATAAAAGAATCAAGGTCACATTATTTATTGTCACATTATATATTATAATCAAATAAGTAACAGTTATAATGTTCTTGTAAAGGCATTTATTAGGCTAAAGCACTAACAAGGCAAACTGTTGCTGCTGGGGATGAAGCTTCAGAAGTGAATGTATGAGACCTGGACGTCTCCTTCCACCTCCAGCATGTCGATCTGAGCGTAGGGTGAGCGGTGGAAGAAAGTACACAAGTGCTGACCATTGGTGAACACTTTAAACTTATCCTCCCCACAGCGAATGGAGACCTACGAGAGAGCGGCAGAAAAAGATACGGTTATGAACTGCTTGATGCTGACCATAGCAGCAGTAAGAAAATATCACTCAAATAAACGTATTCATGTAAATGAGGACTCACTTCAAAGTACTGTCCCTCCATGAAGGGGTTGAAACAAATGTCTCTCTCTTCATCACCCCAGCAACCATTAAGAAGGCTGTTTCTGATCACCAAACCCTCTGCGATCCGGGGGTTAAGGTGGAAGGCAATGTCTCGTGAGCCACTAACCACAAAGTTAATGCAGAACCTACCACAAACAAAGAATAGAAAAATGGTCTATGGTATATATTCTACACAGTTATAGATTCTGTATGACTAAATAAAATGTGCATGTCATAGTTAAAAGGTGATGTTTAAAACACACACACACACAAACACACACATTTTCAAACAGTTTCAGGATGTGAGGTAGTGTCTCCAGGTCTATGTTTTTAATTATATAATATTTGATATACTTTGTCTAAAAATTTCATAATAATTTCAATATTGGACCAAAAGTACAAGTTACATTTTGAATTTATGAGGATTGGCCTGAGAGTGATGGTGATACACACACACACACACACACACACACACACCTTGGTAGTACTAGATTTGTGAAGTCTGACTTTCTTAAAACTGTATCTCAGTAACTGTAATAGTAGTACCTACTTACAACTAATCTTATCTGTTAACCTTAGTGCCTAAGGTAATCTGCTCTTTAGTGGTGAAAACAGCATAATGAGAACTGTTGGTTCTCACAAAGAGATAAACACACACACACACACACATACATAAACTACCTTTGAGCTCCATATGGCACCATGCCTCTAATGATAATGGTCCTCTTGAATGTCATCCCTCCAGGGATCATGTCTGAATAAGGGATGCCCTGAACACACATACAAAAAAAAAATGCCTTACAATCTCTTTCCAAATACTTTGTGCCTTAGCAGCTGTCAGAGAATGTGTTTATGAAAATTGGGTTATTGGGTTCAGTTTAATCCCATATGATAACATTCTGCTACTTTCTCTGGGCCCTGGGTCTGGTCTGAGGTGGTGTATTCAGTGGTTCATGTACTTACTTCTGTCTAAATGCCTTAACTGGGTTTGAAATTTTGTAGCAATGTAGTATAAATGACAAACAACATGTTCTCCTACTTACAGGGTTGAAGATGGGCTGTAATCCCATTACCTGAGGACAAGAAGATGTTAACAAAATGTTGGCCTATGCTGCCATAAACTGGCTCAGGTGAGATTTGTTTTTTCACATCACTGATTGTTGATCATAAATCCAAATACATATTAACACTTACTGGCAGATTACTTCCTGGGTAGCCCATTCCTCCTCCCTAAAACATAGTCATCATTAAAAAAAACTTTTGTTCAAATGAAAACAGTTTGCAACCTACATATGTTCATAGAATATATATAATATTAATCTCTATATAATAAACACTATATGTGAATGTATATATGTATGTATTAGCATATCATTCAAAGTTAATAATATCTATTATACTTAACTTTGATCTAGAAAGTTATCAAAAAGTGGAGTTTTACTGGTTGTTGCTAAGCTTGATGTGTTCTGTCATGTGAATGACAGAAATTGATTTCCACTTATTCCAACAACAACAATTAAAGTACTAATACATTTACATATTATGTTTTCAATATTTCAAATGTTTCTATATTACTGTTGTCTGTCTTTTGTCACAACTAACTAAAATAAGGGATCATTGATAGAGGCTTCAGTTTCATTCTAAAATAGATTTGTTTTGTTTTGATTATAATATTACCTGCACCAGCTTGTTTCCATTAACTGTGTGGGTTCATGCATTGTTGCCTTGCTTGTTTCACTTTTCAGTTAAAATTCTCCTAAACACAGAAATCCAACAATGAGACCAGTTCTCACTCACCCCCATCCCAGGTCCTGGATATCCTCCCTAAAGGGGAATCATATACAAATACAGCAAATGACAATGAGTATACTTAAACACTCATATAATCTTATATCAACTCATTTTATCATAATCCACATCTTACCCCCATGCCACCCATTCCACCTCCTGGATAGCCACCCTGCAATTGTAAATATTTTAACATGTATAAAATACTTTATGGAAAAACAACAACAACAACAACAAAACACAAGAATATACACATATATAGAAGCATACAGTGCTGAAATACGCACCCCCATTCCACCACCAGGATAATATCCCTATGGAAGATAAAGATTAGCTGAACATACGCATGTGTCACTGTGTAATGTAAAATAAGTTTAGAGATCATTTGACTTACCCCCATTCCACCACCGGGGTACCCTCCCTGTAAAGATTCCGTGAGTAAGTGTGTGTGAACATAACAGATATTCTAGGCATTACTTGAAGGAAATCAGAATCAGAAAACATTATTGATCCTGGAGGAAATTGCTCATGTAATGACTGCAAAGACACACGGAGGCACAGAGACAAGAGCAATATAAAATATAAAGTCCAAATAAAATCTAAATAAAAAAATCTGTAGGAAAAAAAAGAAACTCATTATGAAATACAACATGCTATATACAGAAATACTGAGTACAAATACTATATACTGAGTGAAATTTGCCAACATAAATGGTAGTTTCGAGTACGTTATTGTACTTAGTAGAGAATCAGTAGCAAAATTAAGTAATAAAAATACTGACATAAGTAGTGATATTGCACATGAAACACGGACAAATACAGAACATGCAGTTTATGTACTCACCCCCATGCCACCTCCCATTCCACCTGGGTATCCACCCTGTAGGAGTCAAGAGAAGGCCCATTCTAATTTATTCTGGGGATGTTTTCATGGACTATGAATAAGGCTAGTCTAGGACTGAACTGCATTGCTAATGATAATTTAACACACATGCAGCGATTGTGAAGTTTAATCTGATTTCCTTACAGTTAAATGGCTTGATGATGTTTTTGGAACATTTATTAGCAGCAACTTGCTCTTTGTTCAAAGCTCATACTTAGTTACATGCACTGAGGAAACATGCACAGATGTGCACACGCCAAGACTGCAGTCTTAATGGCATCTTCATACCGAAATATTTCAAAGGAGGTGACATTTTTGGCAAAGTAAAAAAGACCTGTATGATTTGCAGCCCTTAATGTCTAAGAAACACACTGATGCACTTACCCCCATGCCTCCCATTCCTCCTTGCATGCCCTAAAAATTTAGATAAGTTTCAGACCTGATGCACTTGGAAAACTGTAGGACAGCCTTAATGCCAAAACAGGATAACAATTTCATTCAGTGCTTTCGATTTTTAGACCCTGTTTATCTCTCACCCCGATGATATTGATGGTGTCGATGGCCACATCTCCTCCGATCTCCAGGGCACACACCCTCTCCAGAGGCATTCTGTGCTGGAACAGGTAGAAATCCTTCCCATTTACGTTTATCTGAAAGACAAAAAAGAAAATGTTCAGTGCAGGTCTGTATGCCCCATCATACAGCACTCTTCTCAATGTAAAAACATCTTAAATATAAGTTAATGATATGTAATAATTTATGGTACAATTATTAATCAGTGGTACAATTATTATTTATTTTGTGCCATACAAATTAATGTTTGCGTAAATGCATTTTAAGTGCAATATGAAACTCAATACAAATACATCATTTATAATTAACGTTTAAAAACAAATATTAAGCACTTAATAATGATGATCAAAACCTTTTAGGCATCAAAAAATAGCAAGATAGTAAATACTTACTTTAAAACATTTATGCATTTATGTAATATAATAATAAATGATTATGAAATAATGAAATATTTTTTATGCAACTATATAAATACATGGGCGGGTGTGGCTGCAGGCTTTTGTTCAAAACAAGACTGCAACCAAGTGGAATCAGGTGGGTTCCTAACTGGTTGGAACAAAAAACTGCAGCCACATGTGTCCTTTGTTGACACCCCTGATCTACATTCAGTTTTTGAGTCATGGGTATCAAATAACTAAATCATTATTAACATACTATAAAAGATGATTTTTACAACACACACTTAATTACTTTCAATTGGACCATAATAAATCAAATGGTGCTATTTATTAATGCATTTGTTATTATTAAATAATTATGAAGAGTCATTAAAAAGCCATAATATGTTGTTGATTAGGGCCTGTTATGATGAAATGTTCCCAAAGAAGTTCTTCATACCTGATAGCCCTCAGAGTTAACAACAATGATCAGTTCGAAATGCTCTCCCTTGCGGAAAGGCATGTGCTTGACTTTTTCCTCCCCTTCCCATGAGCCGTTTTGGAACGTATTGAAGATCACTTTGTCCCAGAGGTCAAAACGAGGGTTCAGGTGGAAAGCAACGTCACATCCATCGAATTCTCCACACTGCAGATTCACATGAAACCTTTGGAGGGCAGCACAGAGTGAGACTCGCTTGCTGTTGACCAGAGGAGGGTCCAGAAAGCATAAATCCACCTGCGGATTTTGCTCCGACTACCTGGATGCTTCAGCTGCTGGTTTAAGCAAACTAGGGGAGCCAAGCAGCTGAAATAAAATTCTGGGGAGGATTTTGGCCACAGATTACCCACTCTGGACCTAAATGACCTACCTCCAGTGTCACACTGACAGTTCCACTTTAACCAATCATTTAATACTGACAAACCAAAGATTGAGATGGGTAATCTTGTGCTTCTCTGTCTCAACACTATTCGTTGTTTAGATGAGAATGCATTGTTATGTAAAAGGAATTGGCCTTTGATCCACCAAGATAAACAAAAACAGCCATAAACAGTCAGTGTTGCACTGTCATGCTCATTTCCAGCTTTTCAGCTATTCTCAGCCTTTCCTCTTTATATCACTCTTTATTATATTCGTTTTCAGGCTATGATCAAGGTGTTGTTCCACGGTCATTTTTTTATGAACTCTAGAAGAGACCTCTGACTGGTCAGCCTCCACTGTATGAATGTTTAACTCAATGAATGTTATAAAGCAATTAATAATGATCAACTAAATCCCTCCTGCATCACAAAACTGCACATAAAATGCATATTGCTTTATGTTCATTTTTGAGTCATGGGTATCAAATAAAAATCATTATTAACAAACAATCCGAGAAAACAGGCTCAGATGTAAAAAAATGTACATGACATTGGAATCAGTCTGTGAGTTTCAGAGCCCATTTGAGATTCACTTTCTAAACGGACTCAATGTTTAGGCATAATAAAACCGAGATAAGCACAATAAGGTGAAATAAGCTACTGATAACTGTGACTTAGTGGTTTGGTAGTTCCTTCTGAACATGTTTCAGTGTTACCAACACTGCCCTCACTGAGATAGGAAAAACAAACTCAAACACCTCACACAACTTTTGTTTGAGAAGCCATTTATAAAGCATTTTCAAAAAAAATATTGCCCACATCCTTTTGTGCTGTACTGTGACTCCAGTTTAGAGTTATTATTATAAAATATGCATATCTGTTACATATTATAAGTGAATGTCCACTATTATTACTATGTATGACTGTGCTTTGTGCACCCTGCATCACTTTATCAGTAATAGCTTCTTCGACTACTGCCAGCACATCTTTTTATTGGCCAGGTTGGCAGTGACCTGGGTAACGCCTTATACAGTTCACTGTACTCCTCCTTTTAAAGGATCTATCTATTCCGTTTGGCTAATATGACACATTTAAAAGTATAGAGGCAATATCAAACACATTTCAAAAGAACATAAATAAGTATTAAAGTGGCCCCTTATAGTCACACGTGAACACACCACACCACCCAGTGTGAGCAATGTGAAATTCTTTCTCTGCATTTAACCCATTCACCAAGGGAAGCAGGATCTGCCACCAATGAGGGGTGCCCGGGGAGCAGTGCATGGGGATGTTACCTTGCTCAAGGGTACCTCAGTGGTGTCACTAGCAGTCTTGGGATTCAAACCCATGACCCTCTGATCTCAGGGCAAACTCCCTAACCACTAGACCACCAGCTGTCCCAAATATAAAATATTAAGGCACTAAGTGTAAAACAGCACTGCCTCTGACTTTATCACCCACCTGTTAATGTGATGGTGGATCTTTCCTTGGATGTAGACCGACATTCCTGGTCTAAGACCTCCATTGATAGGACCAACATATGGAATGCTCTAAAGAATACCCAGACAGAAAGACAGACACACAAACAAACACACACACACACACACACACACACACACACACACACACACACACACACACACATTTATAGATGCTCTATAACCAGTAAAATGGAAAAGGAAAATAGATGCAGTGAACACAGAAGTGCACTCACTGGATTGTAAATAGGCTGATATCCTGGTGGGGCGACGAAGGCCATGTTAACTGGATCCTGCCTGGCTCTCCCGATGAAGAACACCCAGGAGAAGGGCAGCAGGGTGAACAGGAGAAAACAGGGGCGAAGCCAGTAACCTGCACTTATAGCCTGGCTTAATGGGAGGGGTGCTGCCAGACCTCGTCTGATATACTGCCTATTCTGCCTCTGTTTGCTTTGCCAGTGTTATCAGCAATTACTGTTCCACTCCAGGAGTGGTCCAGGCCAACAAAGGACAGCAACAGGGCTATCAGATGTATGTGTTTGTGTGTGTGTGTGTGTGTGTGTGTGTGCTTCGCAAGGGTGTGTCTGCTATATTAAATGATTAACACTCTGAGTCATGCAGCATGTTTGGAAATACATGTTCTACATGCAACCAAATGTAGGAGCAGGAATACGAATTCTTTTTTTTTTTTTTTCATATTTGTCACACTTTGTCTTAGATCTTCATACAAAACAAGACAAACTAAACATAAAAATAGGTTTTACATGATAATTTTATTTCCTGAAGTAAAAAAGGCATGTGTATAAAAGTATTTGCACCCTTAACTAAATTCAGTTGATAATCAAGATCAGTTACACTAGACACTCCCAGGCTTGATTACTGCCAGACCTTTCGAGCCATGAGAAGTGGGCTAAAGAAACACACTAAACTGCGAATGAAACAAATTATGGAAGACATGAGAAAGCAAGTAACATAATATAAAATTTGTTTGTTGTGCTCCTTGATGCCCATTATGTTGTATTCTGTTACTAAAATACCTTTTAAATACTCATTTTTATTCAAAGTTATAAACTGAATAAATATTATTCAAAGTTATATTTAACTGATAATCTCATTGCAGTTGTCAAGCTCTGGGAAAATTTGATGAAAACTGAAATGTGCACATGATGACATGTGAAATGGGGAGAAATGGGCTGGCATAAAGACTCGAGCAAATCTCAAGAGCAATTCTCATACTTCAGCATCTCTGAACCAGTAAGGCTTGTGTAGTCAGCTGGAGACTAAGAAAGTGACAAACCACAAACTGCCCATAGTGCTGGGAGTCCGATGCTAATCAGTATATAAGGGGTAAAAGGCTATCCCATCTGGCCTAAACCAACTAAAGGGGAACTGTGGCAGAAATCAAACATTTTTGATGTAAATTATAATAGCAATGTGTCACATTAATAGCATTGAGTATGGGCATGTCCAGTCAGAATGCCCATGCTAACCCCTGTTAAAAGCTTCTGTGATATACATGCAAGCAGTTTAACTGGACCTTTTGGCAATGGAAGAAAGTTGGATGGTCTGATGGGTCCTGTTTTCTTTTTTTCAGTCATACAGACGGCCAGGTGTGTGTGCGTGGTTTACCTGAGGAAGAGATGGTGCCAAGATGGGGGTCCTGCACCAGGAGCACCAGGAGCAGTGGAATTCACCAAACCTTGCTGGACATCAGCCCTCCAGAGCTGGAGCTGGGTGCCCCTAATATATTGAGTCTGACCGATTCATGCTCTTGTGTAGTATGGACACCTAGAGCAGCCGGGATCCATTTAATTTCCAAATGGCATTTCAAATGATAGGTATAACCAAATTGCATCATAACTTTTCATTATAATTCCACAGACACGAGTCACTGCACTTACCGGACATACTGTGACTAATAAACACTGATAACCAAGTAATTTGGTTAATACACTGCATCACAGAGCTTCAGGGAGGAATCCGTGTGGGAAAAAAAGTACAACAAACATTTTTTTTTGTGTAAGAATAGAACAAAACGAAAAAGTGTTCTTAAAATACTGAAATCAGTTGAATATTTATTGAAACAGTATTCTGGCAGAAATTCAGTCAGATTTAAAGAAAAGCAAACGCTCTCCTGCAGCTTTCAGAGCAGATCACACAGGCACATGGTTCTCACATGAATTCTCACACGAACACCACGAGGTGTGGAGCCTGCAGGTGGGTTTATAAAATTGTCTGCATCCTTTTGAGTCACTTCTCTGTAGATTATTAGTGACAAACAGAATTCCAAAATTGCAATTTATTTCTCTATTCTGGTAAAGAAAGTATGAAATATGGCATCGGGCTGAAAAAAAAAAACCAGAAGTCTGCTGAAAAAAACACCAACCAACCAAAAAAAAAAAAAAAAAAAAAAAAAAAAACAAAAAAAACTGAATGTAGCGCTCACCCTTTTTTCTTACGACTAATTTCTCAAAAAAAGTTTACAATATATATTGACTTTGAACAGAATGGCTTGGAACCTCTGAATAATTCAAATATCCAACGAAAAAATATATTATCTCTATATTCATGTTGTCAAAATAAGTTCTTTTTTTTTCCCCATTCAGACCTCAATCTGTATGCAGAGTACTTCATGTCGGAGGATGACCTCAGCAGCTGTTCTATACATACGTGTGGAAATGCACAGGCAAAATCTATGAGCTCCTGTGCATAGTGACAGGATAGGCTGATACACTTCGTCATGATAAAAGAGAGTGGACATTGTTGGCTAACAACGTTCCTATACAAGCAAAGGGAATATTTGTTTCCTTCGTCTTTTACAGAGGAGTAGCAGAAACACTTTGTGGAGCACGGAAACAGTGTCCCATCCTAAGACTTTGGAGTGCAGAACTGTTAGTTTAACATAAGTATAAAGTTCGGGTCAGTTTTAGCACTGGTTCGAAGCTCATATCTCACCACCAATACTTAAAAAAACAAGTTCAGATTCTATATGAAATAGTCTAGAGGAAGAAACGTGTGAGAAAGGCATTTACAGTTTGTTTCTTGTCTCACAAGAAGAGTGTTTACTTTACAAACGGTCATATAATAGGCATAGGTCGGTCGCTTGATAGTCTTCAAATATGACTTGTAGGTCACAGAGCAGGACGTTAGCAGTGATATGGCTCTGGCACGTATGCGTCTATATACACAATGAAATACAGACAAAAAGTTCATTCATTACACTAAAATTAGACATCTGAAATATACTTATTGTGTCTAAAAAAAAAGAAAAAAGTCAATACTGACTATCAATAAAGCAGTATTATCATACTTGTCATTATTGTAGCTGATTCAGTATTAGGCACTGTGATGTTTTAAGATCCATAGCAACATATAGACAAGACTGAGAAGAAGAGGGGTTCATTTAGGCCTGATTCAATCCTTCAAATGCTTAACACAATGAAATAAAGGTTTTGTATACAATCAAATTGTCCTCGTTCTTTTCTCTAAATGCTTATTCATCTCTCTCTCACACACACACACACACACACACACACACACACACACACACACACACACACACACCCCCACACACACACACACAC
>JBBPCX010070698.1:0-10477 GCA_037974365.1 Hydrocynus forskahlii
AGGGAGAGAGAGAGAGAGAAGGGGGGGGGGAGTCAGTAAAGATTAAGGTATAAAATAAATCCTGTTTGATGAGTCTGGGGAATTCCGGTCTCAGTATACCAATCCCTCACACACACACACACACACAAACACACACCAACAAAGACTAGGGCAGAGTAATTTAGGGATATAGTTGTGATTTTTCTGAGCAATTTTGCATTTGTTATTTGAACACAATTGTTTTCTGTAGCTCAAGTTCCAAGGGCTGCATGCATAGACATTTTAAGATTTAATTTTAAGTTCAAGGGATAAAAAATAGGAGGGAAATACCTCCCCCAGGTGACCACGTGGGGTACTACAACCCAGGATGCAACAAGTACATGCCTTGTGTTTTTCTTTAGGCTTGAAGATTGAAGTGTGCCAGATTGCCAGTTGATGAACTCTCACTAGGTTATTTTTACCCACTTAACACTTGTTAATACAATATTTAATTATGTTTGATAAACTGCAGAAGTTTTCAAATAGTATTAAATAGTAAAAAAAAAATTTACTGTCTGGCCCTATTACAGAAACACCTTACTGTATTTCAGTGCTTCCATGCATAACAACTGCTTACCTACAAATGTACCTTTGATTCACATTTAGCAGAAAACTAACAGCAGTTCATTTGAATGAAGAGTAATCACTACTTTTTCAAAATAGATCTTTTGCATAGCAGTATAAGAGTATGTCACTGCGGTCTGCCTCGCTGAGGGCCATCAGAGCGCTGCCCCCTCCATCTCACTAGATGTCAGCACGGCTTATGTTCTTGCCACCTGCTCCACTGTCTGCTGCACTTGTTGGCTGCCTGTTTTCTGTGAGCATTTAAGCCGCAGGGCATTGCATAGCAAGTGTGTGTGTCTGTGTGTGTGCATGTGTGTGTTTGTGTGTCTGAATATCTGCGATCCAGAGGATTAGCTGGCCCACTGATGCAGTATAGCCTGAGGGCCAAAGAGTGCTGGGAGCAGACAGACCCCATCGGCAGCAGACCACAGCTAATGTGGGCCTGTGCAAACACACAAACACACACACACACACATTGTGCCTGTCCCATAGAGAGCGAATGTTACAACTTAGCACATGGGTTTCTGTGGACCTATGGCCCATCAACTGCTGTACCACTAGAAGGCTGCTTTGTTAGGGCTCCAGTAGTCTTGGGCACTCCATCCACATGCCTGTCTGATGTATATTGGAATTTTGTGAGTCACCCTCTGATTGGCCATCCATATTTCTGTGTAGCCACTTTTTGTTATTAAATTAAATGTTGGAAAATCACCGCAAACAGTTGTCTGCTTGACACAACCTGACAACAGTGAGCAGGATACAGTCGTTGGATTGAAAAAGTTTCCAAAAGCACAGCAGTTCTCTTTATCCCATTCGGTAGTAAATTAACAAGATATCCCTGTGTGTTTGCTGATGTGTGGCACATTGTTTCACATGTTCTGTTTTTGTTGTATTATCATTTTGACAATTGCCTGACCCTGCATGCTACATAAAAGCAACGGCGATCTGTGATTGGTCAGTCAAACGGCCCCTTACTGTCAAAGAAAGTGATTCCTGAACACTTTGAGCAACAATAAACCAACCAGACTCTGGCAATAGTCAGGCTTGCAAGACTATCACTGCAAAATCAGCAGCACCTAATCTTTGGCATCCTACCAGAAAATCCTAATCTTTAGAATGCACTGTTTACTTTGAGGGCACCGAATGTCTGCTCTGCTGAGGAGGGAGGGCTCTTGGAGAGGCCTTGGACTTGGCTAAGTCAGAACAATAGTAAAGCACAGGACTTAGCCAGGCAGACAGGCTAAAACAGCAAGTACAGTGTAAGCGCTGGGGAAGAGAAGAAAGAAGACTGAAGGAGTATGAGGGGGCAGTGATCTGTAAAGAAGAAGAGACATCACAGTCATTCCTTCGTCGGCTGGATGTTTAATTACAGCAGTGTCCAGCCTTTGAATGTCTGTGTAGACAAATGACATGTAGATACATAGAAGGCCGAGGCCTCCAATATGTAGGCTGTTGTTCACTCTTTCTTTTTCTGTGTCTATCTTCCTGTAAAGTAAAGTGACCATTCTGTCATACGTGAACACACCACAGCACACAATGTGAACAGCACGAAATTCTTCCTTAAGAAGCATTTAACCCATTCACCAAGTAAAGTCGCGGGCAGCCAGGAACACAACGCCCAGGTAGCAGTGTGTGGGGACAGTCCCTTGCTTAAGGGTACCTCAGAGGTGCTTAGCAGTCTTGGGAACCGAACCCACAACCTGGGGCAGACGCCCTAACCACTAGGCCACCAGCTGCCTGGTCAATATATCATGTGTCAGTCCTGTACAGTCCTTTAGATTGCCATTGGGACTCTGTTAGTGCTTTGAAGTAAGACAGAAGTGTCACATGCATCATGCAACATTTATCAATTTATTGAGGGGGGGGGGGGTGTTTGTGGGGGGGTGATGGGTAGTGTGTCGCTGCATCTACATGTAAGCTTGGAATGAAAGATGATTAGATCTTGGGATATTAACTACTTTTATATATTGTTAGTTTTGAGGTCTAGGGCTATTCATAAAACATTCAGACCTGTTGGCCCAGATGCCCAAGCCTAATGCTCCTAACTGCAGTGAACTTGACACCACTGGCATCATTCAGATGAAGTGACTCTGTGGGGGTCTTAGGTCTAGTTCAGGTCAGTATCACTCACCTGGTCCAAGAGAACATTCAGGCCTCAACTGTTATGGTTTTGGTCACTCTTGCTTAAAATCAATTATGAATTCATGAACTTGTATGGCCAATCCTTTCTTTACCAATGCTTTGCCTGATTTGCATTCTTCTATTTTATATTTAAAACACAGTTAAAAGCTTGTAGTGTGAGGCAGCAGCAATATGATAGCCAGTCATTGGGATCAAATATTTAAAAAAAAATCTGTTAAATATCTAATCTGAAAGATGACAGAATTGTATTTGAATAGAGTATTTGCTTGAAGAGCATGGCACTTTTTAGTGATCATCTTAAGCAAAGTGCCTCATTCATGAGCACGATGTTGACTCATTTCTTTACTCATAATAACAAAATAACAGAATAATAGCTTTTGTAGTGCCACTTCCTTTGCCAGTGGCATGCACAGAGGCATTCCTGCATAAGGCCTGGCAGTTAGAGGAGAAAAGCAGGAGAGAGTTTTGATTGACTAATATATATTGAATTGATGGTGCAATTCTGCAGTGCAGGTGTTCAATATCTACTAAAGTGCAGGTGTTTGATAGCTACTAGACATTCCACATTCATGTTCAAATTCAGCTATTGTCTTTACTATCTGAAAGATAAGGATACACAAGACCTTCCTTTACCCAGGATTGTGTACTTGGCTGAGACTGATAAAGGGACATTTTTCTTGTTTTCAGTCATCCTGTCCTTTTGTGTTTTTAAAACCATTCAGTCTGAATCTTTTTTGCAATTGATTTGTTCTAGATGTTGAATCATGTCAAGATTTCCTTCTGTTTTGGTCAGGTTGCTCCTTTTAGCCAATATTCGGTTGAGTTGTGCAGTTAAATGCCTAAAATGCCTGTAACTACCTGAAGAATTTTGCTTCAAGCACCTCAGAGGGTTCCAACATGTATGTAAGAGTAACTAAGACGTGAGTGGTGTTGGAAATTGGAAGTTCATGATGACCTGTGACCAGCTCTGCTGTTTCTGTTCGATTAAGGAATAGGAGCTGATGATCTTTCTATAGTGTGCCTGTGTTATGCGCTAAAATGAGATTTTTGCTTTTCTGAGCATGACTATCATCAGTGCTTTAAATGTGGCTTTCATTACGAAGACAGCATAAATTGTTCTACTAAATTCAATTTGCACGTGCTGACCGTGATATTTGAAATCTAAACCAGAGTAACCAGTTTGTTGGGTTTTTTTTTTACTTTATGTCAAAATGTTCTGTATCGTGGAAGATTATAAGGTCTTTAAGAATAATGATCTATTTTTTGATGTTGCCCCATCCCAGTGTTATTATTCTTGACTACTCTCTGAATAGGAGCAAGGCCAAACAATAAAAAAAAGACTTTTAAATGAACAGTAGTGAACCAAACTTTGAAAGGGTCCAAGATACTTGAGAAAAAGAAAAAGAATGATCAGAAAAAGAAATTATATGTATAAAATAAAACACTACATGGCAGCAAATTGTGTATATAAACGAATATGTGTCCATGATGCTGTGTCTTAATAGAAGAGAGAGTAGCAGAAACATACCAGCTATTCAGGTTTTTGACTTATGACTGCAGGTTAATCAACAAGAACATTTTTTTCTACTTGAAAATAAAGAGATTTGCTGGAAGATGTCTTTGCTGACACATACAGTTCCGCCTCTGTTATTGTTAATGTAATCAGTTGAATGACAGGAACAGACCTAATGTTAAAAAACATGATGTTCTTTTGCTGGCCTGCAGAATAATAGCTTTTTATGCTTCAGGATCTGCTGAGAGAAATTTATGGGCATCATTAACTGTCTACCTGTGGAAAATCTGCATGTACCATTAATGTTTGCCTGCTGAACATGGTATTTATATGGTCCAGATAGTATTTGCTGAGTAGGCTTTCATGAGTCAATGCTCCAGAGTGTACAAATACTCCTGCACTTGTGAAGACAAGACATTTATGAAATACATCCTGCTCTACTTGTCTCACTTTTTTGCACAAAAACTCAGAGGATGTGAGAGAGTGTGTGGTTTTGATTTAAGGGCAAGAATTGATAGGACGGTCCAACTCCTACATGAACTATCTACTCCAGGCTATTTCCCCCTCAAAAAGTTCACCCTGATACATGTACCAATTTTGTAACCACAAGAAACAGCTAATGCAGATGCACTATTTTTATTCAAAAATTATTATGCTTCAAAAAAGTTATTTTAATGAAAGCCCCAATATCAGATATAGATTTTCTGCTGATATCGGCCCGGTAGTATTGACTATCACAACTAATTTGCCTTTTTTAACGTTAGATGACACTTACTTGTTCTTCCATGGCGGATAAGAAGAAAGATGTTTAAGATCTGTAGAGTTTGATTGCAGTGAAGATAAATACTGCCATCTAGTGGACAAGAGCCTAAACTACATATTTCACATTTCCTATTCTCAACAAGAAAAACGCTTTTAAGACCAAATCAGACCAAAAAATGTCACTGAGAGTCATGTGTAAGAAAGCAGCTGTAATTATGTTACAGCTGAAATAAGGAGAAAGTATATATTTTTTATCATTTCCTCATCTCATAGTTTTCACTATCCATAACCTGAAAATAGTTTTTACATTCAGGCTGAACTATATCAGTCCTAGTGCTATTTCTAATCTGCTGGCATTCATGAACTTTATTGAAATTAATTAGAAGGAACATCTGGTTACATTTTTCAGTTTTCCGTTCAGTTTCAGTTCAGTAATTTTGTCTGTATAAACATTGCAAGTGTTTCTTTAAATTAGGAGTGTGTGAGCTTTTAGCTCTGTATTTATCGCTGCATATCAGTACCTGTAATTTGTATCTTTTGGTTTGTGCTGGCAAATATACCATCTGTACTGATGTACTGTGACTGGTGTATTGGTTCATTACATGTCTTTAATCACCCCTTGCTTCCACAACATCTTCTGTACCTGCTTGTATATGCTTTGGGCCCTCCAAACCCCTAATCTTAGCCCAAAATTGTAAGATTATTGAAATAAATTAATACAATCAATTAACTTCCAATGTGCATCTTATGCTGAGTGCCCCATGGTGTTCTTGAGGTAAAAACTAAATAAATAGTAAGTTTCCTTTTAGGAAAAGTGGTTTGGTGACCAGTGGTTCTCAGACTGGTCCTCACGGGATTTTGCTTATTTTCTGTTCACAATACATATATACAGTTAGATCAAAGACATGGACCATGTGGGGGTTCCAGAGAGCCACTGGTTTACAACACTTCAAAAGATTCCCTTTGGTGTCAGAAGCAATAATAAGTTCATAAGAGTTAGCAAACCAGGGTTACTAACCAGGGTTAGTAAAATGTGGCATCATGAATTCTATTAATGTAAAATTTATTTTGTTTGAATTTATTTGATTTACTTTTATATTTGGAAAATATCATCATGTTGAACGTTATCAGTACTGCCCAGTTCTGAAAGGACATTTCCACATTTATCTGACATTTCTCTCTCTCTCTCTCTCTCTCTCTCTCTCTCTCTCTCTCTCTGTCTCTTGCTCTCTCTTTCAGGCATGTCACGGCTGTGGAACAGCAACGAAGTGCGACTGCAGTGGAGTAAAAGGATTGAAAGTGAGTGAGCGTTCACCACAAACACACAAACACACCACACACATGCTGTTGCAGGTGCAGGTATTAAGTAAATCAGTTTGTTATGGTCGATTTGTCAGACTGATAAACTCATTAGTAATAGACTGAACCTTTGGAGTTTATTATTCATTAGTAGTTGAGTTCACCCTAAGTCTTTGTTTCCAGCATTACTTTATATGACACAATAAATCAGAGCAGATTACAGGCTTTTACAGACAGTTGTGATAGAACTGATAAAGACAATTACATGCTATATATTAAAGGTCCCACACCATGGAAACCCAGATATTTTTCATTAAAAAAAAAATGAAAGCATTAGAAAAAATGTTTGTCTGGTTACTTTTTGGACACATACTGTCACGATGCAGAGGGTATATTGGTGCTTATAACTCCACAAATGTTAATGTTACATGTTACAAAAAAACAATATATGATACGGTCCCTAGTACTGGTAGCAGAAAAAAAACTGCCTAAACGCTTTGTAAATGCAAAACTGTTGTTTGCCATTTTCCAGCAAGGTCACCCACACTTTGGTTTTACCTTAAAAGTCCTGGAAGTGTTTGTTTTCACTCATCACTTGTTCAAGTGCATATAAAGGAGGTGATTTTCCCCTTCATCACCCACGGGGTGTGACGGAGCTAATCTCTTATCGTACTGTTGTGCCACACGCTGACACACTTCCAGAGCTGTTTTGTACTGCCAACATACTGTCACGCCTTGGTGCGAGCATGAAAGTGTCTTCAAGCCTAGGCTTTCCCTTCTTTTTTTCATTCATCCAGCTGCTTGGCCTTTTGACATCTTCTTGTAATAAACAAATTAGTGACACAGATAAAAAGCAGAAATAGTTATACCACAAGTAATCTGTCTCAGATCTTTGATTTCCATCTGCCACGCAGTTAGTTTTGAAAGAGTAAGTGTTCCTAGTAATATTTTAAAACATTTTTGCTGCAGTCAATTTGTAATATTTTATTTATGCTTTTGTAATCTGGTATATCATCCTTTTAAGGCACACAGCACAAAATACATGTCTGAGCATCTCTGATCATCATTTTTAAAATAATGATGCTGGATTCAGGAAGCAGCACAAATGCATGGGCTGGATTGTGTTTGTGTCTGTGTGTGTGTGTGTGTGTGTGTGTGTGTGTGTGTGTTCTTAATTTATAATTATTTATAAGAACTAAACTGAGTAAACAAATTCATATATGTATTCTCAGGGTGACAGAGGTTTCCCAGGAATACAGGGTCAGCCAGGTGTACCAGGGTTTCCTGGACCAGAAGGACCAATTGGACCTCGAGGAGAGAAGGTCAGTGGTCATCAAAGGAGTCCTCAGCTACTTATCACTATTTTGGATATGCTACTATTCATTACCTGCTTAATTAGGCTAATAGAAAGTAAAGTGTTGTGTTATTTTTTCTTTTTCTCCCAGGGTGACGACGGTCCTGTCGGTCCAACTGGCCCTAAAGGAATAAGAGTGAGACGGCTTGTAGATCTCTTCCCATAAAGCCAAATCTAGTTGTGCATTCTGCTCATACAAGCTTATTATGTGTGTTTTTTTTCTACAGGGACCTCCTGGTCTGCCTGGATTTCCAGGGACGCCTGGAATTCCAGTGAGTACCAGTGTTATTTAATCATTTTATTGTATGGAGAGCTGCACTGAAAATGTAGGTCTGGTAACATAAATATATCTGAGATAAATAACCTCGGAGTCTCATCTCAGTCCACACAGTCAAATTGATTTGAAATGTCAGCAGTCTGAAATACACTAATAAATTATATGTATTTGAATGTTTTCTGATTTTAGATAGTAGTTCTGAATGGTTGTGTCTTCCTCCTTTGATTGACAGGGTATTCCAGGACAGGACGGCCCTCCGGGTCCAAAAGGAGTTGCGGGGTGTAACGGAACAAAGGTACGTCATTAAATCTGAGAACCAGTTAAAGATCAAAGATAGATTGCTCTGTGCTACTAATTTATAACCAGAACATAAACCTGTTTTTTCATAAGTGTGAACGAACAAATTAGACCAATACCCTGTTAAAGATCAATACTGAGATTAGTACTTTCATACTTCAAAGGGTTTGATCATATAGTGATTAGCAGTGATCACTGTAACCAGGGTATTAAATGTAAACTCATGTTACTCATGGTGTGTTTTGTTCTTAGGGTGAGCCAGGACCTCCGGGAGGTCCAGGTATCACAGGCAGACCTGGTCAGCCAGTAAGTAAAACACTTTCTCAAGAGGACTTTTGTGAACAGTCACTGCATTCCAAATGCAGAGTAGGTGGGTCGACAGGGTGGACCCTATAAGAGTACCCTTTACAGTCTGAACTGCTGAACAGCTATTACCATGTAGGATGTTATCTAACTACAAACAAGCAATATTTTTTGCCTGTTACTTTATACAATTTACATCAAAATTTGCCAGTTTCTGTTTACATCAACAGTATTTTTTAACTACGTTTTAAATCCTTTCTGATGGTGTGACTAAGCAGCCTTGGTAGACCATTTTGTTTCACATTATGCAACCCCAGTATGAATCCTTCATAGGGCAATGCTACTAAAGACCCACGTTTCTCAGCTGCAGCCTAGTGTTTCCAACGTAACCAGACAAATCCCCACACCTCAAGTTAATGCTTCACTCCTGCACCTGTGAGCTTTAAGCACCTCTAAAGGCAATATGTGTGCAAATACAGGGCTCAGCAGTCTGTTCTTGTATTGTGATCTGACATTTATGTTTTTCTTTTTTCCTGTTTTCCCTCCCTCCCAGGGCCGCCCTGGTCTTCAAGGCGAGAAGGCAAGTCTTTCTCTGAATATTGTTTTGAGCTTAGGTACATTTGGCAATTGCTCCAGTAGTATTACTCCTGTTTAGCCGAGGATTTTGTTGAGCCGAGGATTTATCAGGTTATCTTAATTATATACCTCATTCATTTATTGCTGTTGTAAACTGGGCTTTACCATCTGTCATTATCATCACCTCTTGTGAAAAAGTGCAAGAAAGGCTGTGAATAAATGTCTTAGTTTTTAAGCTTTACCCTACGCTCAGATTATGAACTAACAAATAAAGTTACGTTACTCAAAGAAAATGTTCTTGAAAACTTTATATAGTCATGTGCATCTCTCCATTCAGTATATTGTACTCTGAGTAATAGTTTGGCCTAATAATGGAGATGAAAGAGCTGAGTAATGTAAGAGACCTGATACCTATATACTAAAGTCCTTTAAATGAACTCCACCTCTCTTCCGCTCACCCTTTAGGTGTTTAGATCAGAGAACTGGAATGTCTTTGCAGGAAAAAAACCCTTACATCACACATCCACCACCATACTTTACTGCAGGGATTAAATTATTTTCTCCTCGACCCTAGTTCTAACTCCTTATTTTGTTACCAAAAATGGCTTTATATTTGTTTCATTGAACTGTCTAACCAAGTTTTGAACTTTCAGTGAGGTGTAGTGTACTCAAGTTATCTGATGCTCACCAAAGCTGTAGATTATGAGCAAAATAAAAAAAATATGCAGTAATGCAGTGGTCCACAGGAACCCCCATACGACCCACATTATGCCCTAATGTGTTATATGCTGGAGTGAAAATGTGGACTCTCTGTGGGTCCCTGATCAGACTGACCATCAGCTTTAAGAGCCTCTGACTTTGAGTAATTACAGGAAAGTCTTCCGTTATCATCTTAGCCTCACTTTCTCTCTGCCTTCACAGGGAGACCCTGGCGATGTCATCTCCGTAGACCGCTTCGGATCAATAGGAGAAAATGGAGACCCTGGTCGACCAGGCTTCAGAGTATGTCACCCAAGTCTTGTCTCCGGCACTTTTTCTGGTTGAATTCCTAATTCTGACTTTGTGTTAGGACTGGGTGTACCCTACAGGCTTTACACATGGTTTGTGGTCGTTTTTAGAGACTTTACTTACTTTTCCAGTTCTGATTCTGAAATATTTTGTCGAAATATTTTAAATGAACAATTTTAATTGAACTGTTTCACTTATAATGGCCAACTTAAACCGCACAAACACTGTTTCCTCTTTTTCTTCAGTTACGCTCTTTCCAAAAAAAAAAAATTTATATTAAGGTACTACTATAATACCTAACTATGTTAACAAATGGTTACTATTTTAATGCATGTGGGTACTATTATCATATTATTATACCTGC
>JBBPCX010070699.1:0-10477 GCA_037974365.1 Hydrocynus forskahlii
CTGTCTGTGTTCATTAAATCTTACTTTGCATTTACTTTGGTGCGTGTGCGTCATCCCCTTCCCTCTCTCCGTAACAGTGCCATACCTTTTCATGTGTTTAGTGATTAGTTTTAATGAACTAGCTTCCATGGCTCCCTTGTGTCTGTTCCGTAACCCTTTCCCCTACTTCACTGCCTCTACTTCAAATGCCATATGTTTCAGACCCCACAGCACACTAGACATAAGACACACATAATCTATTAGTGATTATGATAGGGTTTCAGATTTTGAACACACCGTTTAGTTCTTATTGAAACAGCTTAAAGTGATCTATCACGGGTAGTGGTGTTGGTGAGGAGAGAAGGAGAGGCAGTTTGGCAGAAAGCCATTTACTTATTGGCCTAAGAAAGTGATGTCCAGCACCGCTGGCAGCTCATCTATGCTCACACCACCATTATTGAAAACAGAAGAGACAGTCTGAAAAAATTGGTTAAGAGATTGGATCCATAATTAAATTATTTTATTTTGTAATTCCTTTTCCACACTTATCATATGTATATATTTTACATTTATCGACATATTATGTGTTGGTAAGCACTGCTGTTAATGGGTTCTGAGACAGATTTATTCAAATTCAAATAAATCTACAATGAGCAATCAGATAGCTCTAAGCAGATTGGTTTCCATCTTCTCTCCTGTCAGTATAGTTTATCTGACACAGCTTCTTTTCTTTCAGTCAACCCAATATCAGTTTATCATTACAGCCCTTTTATTCCAAAAAAAAGTATTATTCAGTAACACATCATTTTCTGTTCCCCTTGTTGACGCTCAACTGTCAAAGTCTAGCATGTAGTGTGTGTGTGTATTACAAACTATAAGAAAGGGCACTTACTTATATTAGAGTTTCAATGCAAAATATTAAATCTTATACTAGAAGTTGATGCTGCTCACTTGTGCAGAGGGGATTGCTGCGGGGGTGACCTTTTTTCTGTTTGAAAAACAATCTTCGCCCACTGCAATTTCCTCTGCAGTTTAATAATTTAATGCAATAATTGCACAATAAAATTATATAAAATAAAGATCAATTAATTCACTGTTAAAATTCTTGTGTGTTTAATCAGCCATTTGCCTGCAATTGTCACAGAGCTACCTTTCAGTTTTCACAGAGGTAAGACAAGAATGTACCTGAACTGCCCAGTGTAGCATAGCAGATAAACTCAATTGCGGATACACACGAGAGAGTTGGTACACCACACTCTGAGAACCCTCCACCGAAGAGTTTAACCAGGACAAAACAACACCGGACACAATAGTCTTGGAGACCCTGCGGAGAAGGCCAAGAGACCTTGGAGCAGCGTGGAGCTGCCAGCCGGCGAAAGCTCGCCCATAAGTAGTGTGACCACACCTGGAAGCACGGCAAGCAAGCAGGCTTCCGTGCTAGGCTAAAGGTTAACCCAAACAGACCCGCTCAGTGAACTGTCTGCCTTTCTACCTGCTGTGGAAGTTCAGCTTGGTTGGTCTGGCTGCTGTGTATGTGCTGCCTAGTGCTAATGCTAACCAGGCGCTAGCAGAGCTGCACAAGGCCGTAAACAACCTGCAGACTGCCCACCCGAACAGGGCCATTATCGTTGCTGGCAATTTTAATCACGTAAACCTCAAGTCTACACTGCCCAGATTCTACCAGCATGTGAAGTTTGCAACCAGGGGTGAGAACTGTTTAGACCATGTTTACACCACTGTCAAGGACGCATATCGAGCCTAGCCCCGCCCCACCTTTGGAAGCTCTGACCATATCTTTGTGAAACTAGTCCCAGTATACAGCTCCCTGCTCAAATGCACTGCACTGGTCCACTTTCTACGGAGACTGAAGAGAGCGAGCCTTCCCCCACCAATACTCACCACATTCTATAGGAGCACCATCAAAAGTCTCCTCTTCTGTTGCATCACTGTCTGGCATGTGAACTGCACCGTCTCTGACTGTAACATACTGCAGTGGATAGTGTGAGTAGCTGAGAAGGTTATCGGTGTGCCCCTACCCCCCTGAAGGACATTTTCCAAACCCGCTGCTTTAACAGAGCCAATAACATTGAGAAGGACTGTTCCCACCCACTACATGGACTCTTCTCCCTTCTACTATCTGGCAAATGGTACCGAAGCTTCCGTTCTGTTCTGCACGGCTGTGCAACAGCATCATACCACATGCCATCAGGGCCCTGAATGCACACAAACGCATATAAATGTCTAGTTCCTGGTTGACCAGCACATTTAAACTACCTCACTTTATGCTATTAACTACTTCACTTTATATTATCACCTACATCATTTTATGCTATTAACTACCTCACTTTTTGCTATTCATACTGTTTAAAATGTCTATAATTTGTTTTATACTGAGCTACATCTGCAGTCTACTGTAACCCTGTTTACTGCCAGTAACAGGCACCCTAACAAGCAGTCACTGTTATAATTCTACACTTACTCGTTGTTTTTCTATGCTGTTAACTAAGAATATGATTCCAGTGCAACATATGCTCATGTGCAATAACGTGTATATAGTTTAATATTTAAATTTTCTCGTAAACTAAGTTTCCCACTCACATTACTGTTACGCTGCTACTTTGTCTACTTATTGTTTATTTATTGTAGTGTTCTGTCATCATACCTGTAGTGCAATACTCATCAGCCCAGAAAGTTTATGTAATGTCCACATTTGCTGTCTATTTATTGTCTGTCGGCTGTCCTCTGTTTGATGTAACTTGCACTCTGTTGAATGTTGTATGTTGCTATATGTTGCAACATGGTCCATGGAGAAACGTGTTTCATCTCACTTTATACCTGTACACAACTGCTGATGGCAATAAGGTAACACTGAACCTTAAACTTTGAAGATTCCCACTGGGAACCAACATTCTCTGAGTACTGTGTGTTACCTACTTCCTGTTTATATACCGTGTGACGCACGTAACTTCTGGGACCATATGTGCATCACGTGAGTGGTGCATGTGACAGTAACCCCCCTCCTGGACCGTCACCAGACAGACCAGGCTGAGAGGATACCTGACAACGGTAGTCCTGGATAAGAGATGAGTCCAGGATGAACTGACCGGGAACCCAAGACCATTCCCCAGGACTGTAGCCTTCCCAGTCGACAAGAAACTGGGTGCCACAGCCATGGCATTGAGAGTTGAGGATCCGCCGGATGACAGGACCACCGTCAATGATCTTAGGTGGAGAATGGACAGGTTCCTGGGGAGACAGAGAGAAGAAGCCGCCAACACCTGCAGACCAACTGTTGGGCCGATGGTACATCTACGTCCGATTCTTGGTGTTGGAACACAGGAGGCTGGAAACCACTGCAAACTTCAAACCACACACCTGGACAAACTCCTTGGTGTCAGCAGCTATGTTGGGCCACCAGAAGGCACGTTGGAGGAGGGTCAGTGTTCTGGAAGTGCCGGGGTGGCCAGCAATGATAGAGGAGTGAGCCCACTGGAGGGTGTCCATGCGCAATCCAGTTGACACGAAGAGCCATCCAGGTGGGGTGCCTGCCAGAGGGGACTCCAAGGCCTGCCCCTGGTGGACTTGATCTTCTAACCCTCACTGGAGAGGAGACAAGATGAGGTGGCAGTACAGGCCAGGGGCTCTCTACTTGGTGTTGGCGACAGTGGGAATCCACCCTGGTGTTCTTCGACCCCAGGCGGTAAGATAGAGTAAAGTTAAACTGTTCAAAGAACAGTGCGCACCGCGCCCGTCTGGGGTTGAGCATCCTCCATGGCTTTCTGCTCCCCCACAGTGAGAGAAAACAGACGGCCGCGGGGTTGTATGTTGATGGCCAGGTAATAGGGTCTGTGAGGAGGAAGCTGGACATCCTTACGTTTACTGAAGACCCCTGCCAGGTTACAGTACTGGATAGGATAGGTCTCCAAGTTGACGTCAGGGGCCTCAGACTCCCCTGAGCACGTCTCAGCCTTCGCTTGGATACAAAGCTCCCGACAGGTCCCCACTGAAGTACCCTGTGCTGGGTCCTGGAAATGAGGGAGCTGAGGACATCCCAAGATGAGAGGAGGTGATGTGAGGTGGATGAGAAAGAAGCTGTGGTCTTCAATACGGTTGCTGATGGTGATGGTGAGGGCTCAAGTCTGGTGAGTGATAGATGAAATGGGCCAACCATCCACAGCGGTGATTGTGACAAGCTGAGATAATGCCTCACAGTCCACACCCAGCTGGGCAGCATAAGCATGATCGATAAAATTATCAGCCACCCCCAAATCAATGAAAGCGTGGCTACAATCAGTCAGGGAGGGGCACCCTATCTGCATGGGTTCCCCAGCTCCTGAGGAGTGGGCCTCTGATGGAGGTGAAGGTCTGGCCAGGTGGGATGACGACTCCATGGAGGTGCTGGTGCGGTTGGGTGCAAGGGGCTGGCCTTGGACGAGAGCTCATGAACAGGTCAATGCGCAGGCTTAACTGGATTATATCCTCCAGGGTGTCAGGAAGCTCTCACCCGGCAAGTTTGTCCTTTCATAGAAGGCCGTTCAGAGTTGCTCCAAGTAGTTTGGACAGCCAGAGTGCGGTGTAACGGTTCACTAAACAGTCCCCCTGCTGCAGATGGTATGGGTGTGAGTCAACCTCCGCCTCGCTGTCAGGGTGTTGAAATGCGGCCCTGAGCTGGTGGGTGAACTCTGGGCAGGAGTATCTGGCGTCCGTGTTGGAGTTCAGGACTCTGGTATCCCACTCGACTGCCTGCCCAGTGAGGAGGGAGAAAAGGAGTGTGATGCAGGCTCTGTCTCAGTGGTAGCGCTCAGGCTGAAACTCAAACAAGACAGACAAGTTGGTTAGGAAAATGTCACACTTCTCATCTACACCATTCCATTTCTCGGGGAGAGACATCTTAAGGGTGGTACGGGAACCTCGTGTGTGTCACGTGACTGGTGCGTGTGACATCACTAACCATTGCTCTTCACCTCTGTCAAATTTCCAGTTTTAGTAGAGCACTTTTTTGTGCATGTATTTTAAGTGCAAAACATAATGTGTATCTGGGGGAAGCATGAAAGCCAGATGGACTGAAAGATGATTTTGTTGGTGAGCTAATATGAGCTAATTTGACCATTGTGTATGAAAATACACCTGTGAAAAATGTCTTTATAATGTTTCCATGCCTTCCTTACTTTTACCTTAACCTCTGACTTTTCTTCGACAGGAGTTGTTTAGGAGTATTTAGCCTGCAGTAACTTGGTTGAATAGCAGACATTGATTTAAGTATAGCTTTACAGGTATGAGGAACAGATGTGGACTACTTTAGCACTGATGTATGTCGCTCTGGACAAGAGCATCTACTAAATGCCGTAAATGTAAATATTTAAGTGTTGTAACATACCTGGCCAAACTGTTAGCCCAGTGTAGCATAGTGGATGAACCCAAACACGGAGATACGCGACAGAGTTGGTAGACCACACTCTTTATTATGAGAACGCTCTCAGCAGAGAGTAGAGATTCCCACCAGGAATCCACGATCTCACTCACACACACACACAGTAAAAGGAAGGTCCGAAAGACCGGAGTACTCACGGTACCAGCTGGAGTCAAGAAGAGTTGAGTTGGGCATGGAGACTGAGCGCTGATACCTACCTATCATTTCTTTGTTTACGTACATCATTTCCAGTTCCCCGTGTGCAACACATGACTGGTGTGTGTGACAAGTATTTAATTGAAGTTGTAGGTAAAAAGTCTAAAAACCATCCAAATAATTGTTTTCCTGGCTTGTAAGGTTTACTATCAATTGCTTTATTAAGTAGACTAAGGACCGTAAGGTAGCTAATCCAGATGAAGCTTCATAGACTAGCAGGGACTTTCATCTTGTTTTTACTCTGGGAGTAGACTTCTACAGGACAGTTAATAATCAATTCATTCTGAACCTACTTGTAATATGATGCATGTTTTTTTACTCTCTGGAACAGTGATAAGAATGTTAAGAGAAAAAATATTTTTAGTTAAAAATTTACAGAAAATGGTTTGGGCTCACAAAGTCTCCACACCTCTAATTTGACTTTACCTCCATGTGAACAAACTATCTGAAAGGCCTGATGGAAAAATACTTTCATTTATTTTTGCCTTATTCTCTCTTTTTATATATTCTCTTATATCTATCTCATCCTAAAACATGTATTGAGTATTTATGGATTTTAAAAATCTATTCAACCGTCCAATTTTATGTTAATGCCATTTTAAGTGAATGGGGTTTCTATTCTTTTCTAAACACAATGAATCAAAAGTGACAGATGCATGTTAATAATGCATTTGGTGTTAGGAGTTACAAAAAATGGTGGAGAACAAGAAAATATCTGGAACAGATTTTTGGTGCAGATGGTGCAGATAGATGTAAGGTTTAAAAACACTGAAATACTCCTTGAACTCCTGCTAACCACGACATTCAATATGTATTCAATCTTTTACTCAATAAGATGATATTGAGAGCTATTTAGCATGACTGTGGGCAATCATTGTAGCATAAAGAGGTGATGTCCTTGCCATCGATCTCCCTCTTTGAGACGCTGGTAATGAAATTAACATTGAGCATCTAATATTGGTGGGCGTGCGTGATCTTTGGTATGTGTGTGTGGTTATCCAAGTGCTGCATTATCTTCACAAGCCACATCATACTGGAACTGTGAAAATTCTAATTGTGTGTTACAGAAAAATAGCACACCTATATGAACAACAGCTACGCACCAGTTGCTACTGTTTACCATCATTTGGCAGTGTTACTAGCATAACAGCACATGAATCATTATTTTAATAATCGTAGGACACTGGAACCAGTACAATTTGATTATGATCGTGAGAGCAAGGCCATGACTGGAAGCCATATCAATAACTCCAGCGGGAGTGGCTGGATCTATCAGCTGTAGACTTCAGATACTGTATAGGGCTAAGTGAAGATAAGTAAAGATGTATGGTTATACGACAGAACAGTATAAAGCTGGATGTGATGACAAATAGATAGTGCTTTACTTCTTGTGTGTGTCTGTTGTCTCTAGTCAGGAGTGGGTAGACAGACCTAAACCTATGTGTAGAGAAAAAAAAATTATCACTTAAGATACAAGAAATAACCACATGAATAGAAGTATAAAATAGCCTAAAAAAGACTTGAGAAGAAGTTAAAGCATCAGGTTAAAGAACAAAGATAAGCTCCGTACTCAACAACTGAAGTTTATTAACTTCTGTTCACCTCTTTTGGTTATCTCTGTAGTATAAACTGTTAATATGGTTAATACATGTGTGTTTACATAAGCTGTACTGCTGCAACAGTGAACACATCACCAGTAGTTACACTGTTGTTGTTGCATTGTTAATGTGCACACAGTTTTAAAATAACTACACAGTTAATAAGGATATTTAATATGAACTGGGACCAAATTTTACTTAAGTGCATGTAACTGAGCAAATTCCATTACCATCTACATCTGATACACAGTCGAAATCTGACTCTCTTTGTCTACAAGCTTTTTCTGGGTTTGTATATAGGAAGGAGACACTCAGACAAGTTACTGTGATCTTCCTTGTCCTCGGAGCAGTCCCTCTAATTTATGTGACTTTCTCCTTCACTGCTCAGAGCATTACTCCTTGCCCTACATGCATGATGGACCCAGGCACTGTAAATCTTACATGCATCTACTTTCAGCGCAGATCTGCAGCCCTCTCCTCTCCTCTCCTCTCTCTCCTCTCCTCCACCCTGTATGCTAATATCTGGTGCTTTACTGGCTACTACACATTATCACAAAACTTCAGTCCTACATGGCTTTGTGTAAAGGGAGGTCTGATTAAACCAACTGTGCACAGCTGGAAACTGAAATGAGAAAAACAAAGTGTCAAAGGGTCAGGTGTTCTACCAAAAGGGGGTACACACACTCTCTCTCACACACACAGTCACACAGTGGCGTTGTTAAGACACGTGTCTGTGCATCACAGAAATACTTTTTATTTTTTTTGGTGTCACAAGACACTATGCAAACTGACATATGCAAATGCTGAGCTAAGTATGTAAAGCACTTTGAGCTGGGAGACAAACATATAACATACATATATAGAGCGAGAGAGAAAGAGAGAGATAGATAGATAGATATTTATATATATTCTATAAAAGTGTAATACATTTGGTGCAGATTGTGACATACGGGAGGTAGGAGGCACAGACGCAGACTTTCTTTTCCATTTTTTTCTCTTTATTTACAAACACCAAAATAAAGGGCACGATGGCCGAAAGCACAAACAAAAGGGAACCACAACCGAACACCAACCTTCAGGGTAATGTGAGGGAGAACTGTGACACAAAACAAGCCTTTTAAACACCACATAAACTCAAAGCAGCTGTGAACTAATTATTACCTCATCCCTGGCCAGCCAAGCACAGGGATGAGGTCATACTCCCAGGCAGCCTAAAAGTCCCTTTTACAACAGCAGCCTCTAACGGCCCCTGACTGGGGATATGACAGAACCACCCCCTAAAGGCGCCTCACCGGGGCGCCCAAAAAGGCCGACAGGCCAACACAAAGGAGGAGGAGGGGAGGCGGCGGAAAAAACAACGGCCCCTCCGATACCTCCAGGGCCGGGCTCCGCTTGAGAGCCCCTCCCTACGTCCGGGGCAAAGCCCCCTTCTGTCCAGGCTTCCCTTGGGGGCCCCCCCCGAGGTGGAGCCCATTCGGTGCCTAGCCCCTCAGCGCCCCCCCAAAAAGTATTTGGGGGAAATTCCCAGGTCTCAGACGGGCTCCTGCAGGCACCCCTCCCCTGAGGATGCACCACCAGAGCGTAAGGCGGTCCAGGACCCTAATAAGAAGGCTGCTGGGATGGCGGTGGATGCTCTGAGGTGGCGGGAGTCTTCAGTAGCCTCAGGAACGCTGCTGGCTGAGTCCTCTGGAGCGCTGCTGGCTGGGGCCTCTGGAGTGCTGCAGGCTCTGGCCTCCAGGACGGTGGCCTCCAGGATGGGTGCCATGGCTGGAACTGGGGCATCAGGAACAGGGGTCTCAGGTGTGCTGTGGGCCTCTGGAACCTCGGGTGTGCTGCGGGCCTCTGGAGCCTCAGGAACACGGACTGGAGCCCCAGGAACACGGACTGGAGTCTCAGGAACTGGAGCCTCAGGACCAGGGACTGGAGCCTCAGGAACAGGGACTGGAGTCTCAGGAACAGGGACTGGAGCCTCCGGAACAGGGACCTCAGGGACAGTGGCCTCAGTTATGCAGCTGGCTGGAGTCCCATGAGAGTAGCTGGCCAGAGCCACGGTGATGCTGCGGACTGGAGCCACTGAAGAGCCGCAATCAGGAGGCTTGAGGTGTCTGGGAGATGGAACTGGAGGCAGATGCTGTTTTGAGGCCTGCGTGGGAGGCTGGAGTCATCTGGAAGCAGGGACGGGAGGCTGAGGCTGTTGTGAGGCCAGCGTGAGAGACAGGAGCTGTCTTGGGGCTGGCACAGGAGGCAGAGGCTGTTGTGGGGCCAGTGTGAGCGACAGGAGCCATCTAGGGGCTGGCACAGGAGGCAGAGGCTGTTGTGGGGCCAGCGTGAGAGGCTTCAGCCATCTGGGTGGCGGGACGGGAGGCTGAAGCCGAATAGACACCGGTCCTGGCTTCAGTGGCTCCACTACTAAGCCTAGTGGCCCCTAAGGGGCAAAGCAGGTCTACCAAGGGGCCTAGGGGACTTGAAACGGCGGCAGCTTGGCTCAGCGGCTTGGCGACGGCGGCTTGGCTCAGCGGCGCGACGGCGACAGCTTGGCTCTGTGACGGAGCGTCGGTTTGTCCCCCAGCCGGCCGCTCTGGCCGTAAACCGCCACCTCGTCCTCCGAGCTAATGTACCCCAGCAGCTCATGTGGAGTGTACCGACTCGTTCCATTCGGTTCCTCCACCTGCCAGGGCCAGCTTATCCCACTCACCGAGCTGGCCACGGGTTCCCACAGACCCGTGGCAAAGTCTGCTGTGCCTTGGGTTATGGTCCGTTCTTCTGTCACGTACGGGAGATGCCCGTTCAGGCAGGAGACACAGACACAGACTTTCTTTTCCATTTTTTCTCTATATTTACAAACACCAAAATAAAGGGCATGATGGCCGAAAACACAAACAAAAGGGAACCACAACCGAACACCAACCTTCAGGGTAATGTGAGGGAGAACGGACAAAGAATTGTGACACAAAACAAGCCTTTTAAACACCACATAAACTCAAAGCAGCTGTGAACTAATTATTACCTCCTCCTTGGCCAGCCGAGCACAGGGATGAGGCCATCCACTGACTGGGGATATGACACAGATAGATGTAAGGCTTAAAAGATGTGCAGTTTATGCATATGCTGATCTAACTATAAAAAGCATTTTGAGAGACAAACATGACCAATAAACTGTAAACAAAGAATATATATGAGAATGTATATTTATATACATGTATATATATATATATATATATATATATATATATATAGAGAGAGAGAGAGAGAGAGAGAGAGAGAGAGAGAGAGA
>JBBPCX010070700.1:0-10476 GCA_037974365.1 Hydrocynus forskahlii
GGTTGAATATGTTATAGTTTAAAATTAATTCTTACATTTTTGCCAACAATATGCTGTCACTGAAAAATTCCATTTTTGTCATTCTGCATAATATGAAAATGCCGGCTTCTGTTTACACTGTATCAAATGACAATTTGAACAAAATTACTAAAAATCTTATTACATTGGTGGTGAAAGTTATCAAAGTTTTTAATTCTCCCAAAGCATTTTAGGCCGATGACATTGTGTAAGCAGTCGATCAAAAAGACGAACTTTAGAGGAGAAGGAAAAACTTTGAAAACTTTCATAGTATAACAATATAATTATATTTCACAATATAATTTTACAGATTTTTAGGAATATAGTTCCATTTGATGGGCATCCTAAGCCAGTTGTGCTCTCATAGACTCCTGGACACAGATGGTTGCGGCACCACAGGGGATCGACGTTCCGATAAAAAGCCCAATGCTTAGACAGCTGTGCCACTGGGGAGCCATGTTCACTCTTAAAAATATTTAGCAGTCTTAATATCGGGCAGATTCCTCGCATTTACAAAGTGGTTCCTTAAAAAAGAGGTCTGGGAACATGGTTCTTCTGTGGAATGAAATTCTCAACAAAACTTTCAACAAAACCCTGATCTTTATACACCAAGGGAGATTCTTTGATTAAATTTTTACAGGCAGTGCAAAGGGTGATCACTGTATGTGCCTCTCTAATCCTCAATCACAGTGCAAAGCTGTGTTACATCACTCATAGTCAACACAAAGAAACACTAGGAGTAATCAAATAATTGCCACAACAACTGTGTTTGTCCTTCACATCACTGGGAAATGCCAGAATCACACCTAATTACAGTAATGAATAATCACAATGTCAAAAATGTGACAAAAATAGCTCTGCAATGACTTGGCAACATTACTGCTGAATACTAGATAATTTCACAATTCAGTTAGCCTTTCTTTTATCTTGCTCAACAGCAGTCATTTTGTACAACCATCCACTGGCTAAACAGAGTCCTTTAAACACATCCACAGATGTCTAAGAAGCATGTAAATGGTAGCACAATGGTAACGGTAGAATGGAATGCTATAAAGCAGCCACATGTAAATATAGAGAAGGGAAAGGCTCCCTACTGATTTTGGAGTGATGAAGCAACATGGAAAAGCATTGAGTTGAGAAACCATGATTTTTGCATAGTCCAGGGATGGTAACCTAGGCTGAGCTTGTGTTGAAACTGTCTGGATTTCATTTCAAAACAAAACCTTATTTTAATGACTATTTTTGAACTAGCTCCAACATGCTACTCGTGTTTTCAAATATTTTGACTCTAAACTATTTTTTTACTCTAAACTCTAAACAAATTTTTACAATTCCACTGTAAACTGCAAACCTGGCCACCGTATAGCCATCTACAAATAATCTTGGATGATACATTAGCAGTGTGGAACCAACTGGTCCTGACTGGATAGCTATGCAAGGTAACTACCTAATTCAGTCCACTGTACAATAATAAACAATAATATACTGTTTTACTATGTACTTTACTGTGTAATTCACAGTAAATGACGTAAAAAGTAACTGTCCCAGAATCTCCTGCAATCTCTATTAGCGTAAAAAGGACACTGTTTCACATTCTAGAACATGAACAACGCATGCGAGGTTTGATGAAATGTACATGCAATATAAAGTAGACATCTTAAATTTTTATATTAAAGTGCGATACTAACTATGGACTATATATAGCAGGTGGACTCAGTAAGTTGATGTTGTGGATTTAGTATCAGTAGAATGTTGCCACGACAAGTCAATTGCGAAGGCCTACTGAGTAGTGGTCCCTGACCTAATTACACTAGTTGCATAGATGGCAGCAAGAAAATATCACCTGTAGAAAGTACTGGTGTTCTTCGGGGCTCGGTGCTTGGTCCCCTTTCCTTATTCATTCGCTCTCTTGGTGATATATATATATATATATATATATATATATATATATATACACATACATACACACACACACACACACACACACTACCGGTCAAAAGTTTTATAACACCCCGATGTTTCTGGGGGGTTTTTTTGTATTGAAATTCAAGCGGTTCAATGTCTCATTCTGCAGAAAGTTCTTCCCAACTATGTTGCAGAAGTTCCCATAAGTGTGCGGCACTTATAGGTCGCTTTGCTTTCACTCTTCTGTCCAGTTCATCCTAAAGCAGCTAGATGGGGTTTAAGTCTGGAGACTTCTGGCCACTCCATGTTCTCCAGCTTACCATCTTGTTCTTTTTTCTGAGGTAGTTCTGGCTTGGACATGTTTTGGGTCACTATCTTGCTGTAGGACGAACCCGAGAAACTCAGCACATCCCAGAGGTACTGCATGGAGCTACAGAATTATTTTCCACTTCTGGGTAACCTTACCATTTTTAAACCTCTCGCAGTTCAGCACTGTCCTTTGTACCATTTCATGATCTTCATTGGACTTGAACTGTTTTAATTTCAATAAAAAAAGCTTGAAACACTCGGGTGTTCTAAAACTTTTGACCTGTAGGGTATGTATTCTCCTATCACTGTTCTCATGATGACACTTAACTCATCCTCTCCTTTCCTCCCAGTGACGCTAAGGTCTTGACCCGGATCTTTGCAGGTCTGATTCTAGTGTATAGACTACAGAGCACCCATGTGCGTTGCCCTGGATGAGAGTGTCGTCCAAATGCTGTAAATGTAAATGTAAAGACAACTGAAATGACCTTCGCAGCAATTCTTGTCCTCTGCTGTAATTTCAGTTATTCGTCTAGTGTTTTACACTTTCTATACTCATTAGCTGTAACATTTTCTGAATATGCAGAAACACAGAAATATACTGTGAGCACATAATAGCTCATGTGATTTGAAAAGTAGAAATAATAAAAAAAATACTATGTTTATCAAGCTAAACAATCTTGTAAAAAGTGAATTTTGTTTGCCTTGAATAAATAAAAATAAATATAATTAAAATAAGATGTTTTACATAACATATATAATAGTTTATAGTATATAGTAAAATAATGCTATAATAGGAGCTAAATATGCCCGCTACTTAATGGTCCCGCCTTGGCCCTTTCCATTTCCACGGGCGACTTTAAAGTTAAGTCGAGGGAAGACCTTAAGCGATGGATAACACATCCATCTCACTGAAGAGAAAAGCACTCGGGTGCATCCTCAGAGTCCATGGCAATAATGCCCCATGGCACAGCCAGGACTCAGACCTAAATCCTAGCTTTAGGGCTTACTGATTGGTGCTTTGATAAAATATGTCCTCAGTATGAGAAAACACAACGGATTGATCAGTTGTGACCAGCTGGCCACTGCAGTCCTTGGTGCCTGGAGCATTCCTGCTGTGGAATTTCCCAGCACAAAAACAGTCGGACTCAGTAAACTAAAACAGTTTCAGCACCCAGAAGGACAGTGACACGCCTTGTTTTGCTGAGGGTCTTTTGTCAGCGTATCAGTATTAACTCTATGAGTTCCACTGGGGAGAAGTTTTCATTTGACTTCATCATTATGACCTTCTTGTATTTTTACCATTGACAATTTTTTCAGTAGAAAAGTGTCAGTAGACACTAGACAAACTCATTCACATTGACATAAACAGTGCTTGTAAATGAACTGAAATACCTGAGTTCAGTCATTATATCAGTTATTAATCTAAAGTGATTATTTTCCAACCGCTCAAAAAGCCAAAAGTGAGAGTGAATCATGTGACAAGAGAGATGGAGCACTGTCTGAGAAGAAAGGAGGTTCTGCGGCTTAACCAACGATTGTATCAGGTAAAATATTTATTATGACTTTTAAAATGACATGTGTATGGCATGATACAATTTAAATAAAGCGGTGGAAAAGGTTTATAAACATAGTAACAATTTCAGCTGTTTCTGATGGGGGTTTTAACACGTAATAGTCTGAGAGAAAGTTTGGTTTATTATATGTTTTAAAGATTAGGGAAAAACTGTTATTCTCCTCCTGCTCTTCTAGCAGTGAGAAGAAAAGCATAAACATGCTGACACGTACTTTTCAGCATTTATTTTGCCCTACATCTACATCCTGTGCCATTCTCATGGCAAAAGACACATCAAACATAACCCTCAGTTCACCTTGCTGGGGACTAATCTAAAACTACATCTGAAAATGAAGGAAAACAGTTGTAAAGATACTCCATGTTTACAGTACACTCACTGGGGCAGAGGTCACCAGCTTCTTAGCTTAGAAATGTGAAAGGACCTAAAACTACACAGTGACCCGCATCTGCACCATCCAAATTCATGGGTGAGTAAGAAAAAACATAATCTAGGCTACAAGCATTTCTGTTCGAGGAAGAATGTCTAGAGCACAGTTGGATCATACTGGTGCAGTAATACACCTAATAAGTCAAATTACTCACTGCTAAAGTGAGTCATGTTTTACGCATATAAAGGTCCATAATTTATCAATAGCTAATGTATATAATCTAATATTGACGACGATTTGAAATTGCAAGTATAGCCAAGAAAGAGAGGCTTAATTAGGATTTTCTTACGACGCCCATAAGACAATGTCCTTCGGCTGATTAAGAAAATTTAAGTATACTTGCAACTGTCCTAGGTTAATTCCTCATGTTAGATGCCAATGACTGTAAAATTGCATTAGTAACTATTTAGTGGTCCATTACAGACGTAAGGTGCCCTCCACGTTTTAGGTGCTCTCTGTACTGATAGTAGTGATGCTGCTGCTACCACCCTGTTGCATGTATAGTCACTACTGGTGGGCATTTCTCTTCCCTGAAACAAAGACACAGCATGCACGCACAACACACTACAACTCAAGCTGAAGTCTGAAAATGCCGCTGCTGTCTTGGCTGGACCTACACTGGCCGTAAGTTATCCTAGATGACAATGTCTACTAAACAAGGAAATATTTACAACTCAGATCTGATTTAGCTGTATCATGGCTATGTAAAATAAATGGCCCATTTTTTTCCCTGCTCCTGGTATAGATCGTAGTTTGAACTTTAGGCCAAATGATTAGATATTTTCACTGGTATTGGCTCATTCAAGACCTGTTGCTTACAGAGGGTAACACTTTTTTTTTGTGACTTAAGTAACATTGACATAATCATGCCATGTCATGAAAGGTGTAATATGCTGTCATAAATTGTCATTATGTTATGATCAAATGATGATTTAATAATCTTAATTTAGCATGTGACAAAACCGATTAGACATGAAACAGTTTTTGCCATGCCATGGCATGTTTATGGCATGATTATGTCCCCCCCCACCCCTCCTCCCCCCACTGCTTAATCGCGGTTCTTGCACTTATGCAGAGACGTCAGATATCCTCCACATTTTTTTGCTGGTTGTTTATTTTTGGGCGCGGTGGACAGAATTAACCTCCGCCGCTCAGCACCGCCCCAAGCATAATCAACCAGCTATAATGGCCGGTGAGAAAATCATGCAAACTGACAAAAGATTCTTCACTCAGAACAAAGACTTTATTTTCTTCCTAAGAAGGAGAAAGACGTTCGTCCTGGGGCAGTCCCAGGTTGAAGATTCTCCCAACTCGTCCTGGACACAGGACTTCTTATAGTAGCAAGAAGACCATTCACCTTATCACTTGTGGGCAGAAACCATGTCGCCTCCCCCTGAAGAGGTTCCAGCCATAACCTATGTTATGGCTTTTCACAGTGAGGCTCCATGACAACGGCCCTGATCAAGTGCTTTCTGTTCTGAAAAAAACACCTTATCTAAAAACTTTAGCTAGGAAACATAGGGTTTGCACAAATAACAACAATGATTTAATCATGTCACTGTGCTCTAACGGCCCAGGCCTGGCTTCATAACCTTGATCATTAGTCAGCAGAATCACATTAATATGGTATTTAAAGAAAGAATAATTCAAATATAAGAATCACAAACTGAATATACTGATTTGCCTTCACTTAGAATATAAGTAAATATATTGATTACCTTTAAATATATGTTTAAGCACGAGGACGAGGGGACGAGTGTAAACTGTACAGTACAAATACGGGTTTACTTTTACATTTTCTTTCAGGGTAAATGTACTCAACTGAGGTTAAAATGAAATTAAAGTGTTTTGGGAGCATATTTGGGGCATATTTAGGGTTTACACAATAAAAATAGGCAATTTAGGCATTTTTTTAACCACATCACAACATCGCAGTTTGTCACTATACGCAGGTGCTCTTGGAACGTAACCCGGCGATTTACGGTACATTTCACCGGCATTCATATTTTGATAAGGGCTTACAACTTTTTTTTTACAATCATTATATTAGACAGTTTCCTTCAGGATCAATACAGTTTTCTGATTCCGATTCTGATTAATGTCAACGCTGTAAGCCCTAGTTTGAGCAGAGAAATCAGAAACCTGTGCTGAACATGGGCACTCCCCAGTATTGACTGTATTTATGTTATCAGCTCTTTTATCTTGTCCCTTAAGCCTTCTTAAGCTGCTGTTACTGACTGACAGCCCTCCAGACACGCCTGCACTATCCTACACACCCAGTGAACTTGACTGAAGGTGAAAGATAAGAGACTGAGCCGAAACAACACAGCCATACTGCTGCTGTCCCAAACAAAGTATCTCCAAAATGGTACTTTCGCATGAGAATCTAACGTGAGCGAATTTAAAGAATTTTTATTGAAAGTCATTTTTAAGCATTTCTATTGGTTCGTTTCAGGCAGCTGCTGTGTTCAAATGACAATGAAAAATAGATGATGGAAATTTAGTCCTTCACACTATATCTCATTTATACTCATGATTCTTCAAAGGAGTATCCAATCAAAGGTTATTCAGGGAATGAAAACTTGTTCTATAGTTTTTCAGTTCCTTTTGGCACCTTTATTTATTAAGACCAGCTACTGAAGAGGGTCCAATGCCAGGCCAGGCTGCAGCTGCAGATCAGGAAGGCTGAGGTTTGATTACAAATGAGGTCATTAGAGCAGCCCCTCATCCACATCCAATTAGCGTGATAATCAAAACATCAGAATGAGGGCACTGAGAGCACAGCGCTGTGCGGCTCTCAGGCAGGCTGCCAAGCCATGAGACAGCACAACACACGCATGAAACAGAACACATGTTTTCACTGCATCTGCACTAATCCTCAAACCACAGAGAGCTTAGCATGTCCCTTTATTTCGCAACCCTCAGCTCCAGAAACATCACAAGAACATCCACACTCCATCACTACTGTGATCAGCATGACTAAGGGAATCAGCACTTATTCATTCAAATGTGACACGTCTTATAACAAAAGGACAATTTGAAGAACATTGCTTGCTACTGCGGAGTGTCTACTGATAGCATCTAGGCTTCTTTCTTTTAATTAAATCAGGAATAATGTGTCCAAAGGTCATTTTTTATTGTAACTCTGTAAGGTCTAATCACAAGCCATACTGTAATCAGATTTAGCCGCAGTTTATCAAATACTGTATGCACTTCTGAACTGGATTAGCTCAGAGCGTGTGGTCAAATTTTGTGGCGATTTAATCCAAACCAGATGCTAAAATGTGATGAAAACGACATGGTCTTAAAAAATCTAGCAAATCTAGAAACCTTTCTAGATGAGTGTAAGTTGTTATATGCAATTCCTATGGTTTAGAAATGAGACATTTAACAAGTAGTACAGTAACCCTGCTCTAACGCAGATCAGCAGTCGCGGTTTCAGTCACTCGCGGCTTTTTTCTGACAACTGAACTAATAATTGTTCGCTGAAACCCCTGCACTAACGCAGAAACTGCAGATATCCTCCTCATTTTCTTTGCCTCATCCGCCACGCCCCCTCGTCCTCATGGCGAGGCCCAGACCTCACAGCTTTTTTCACGGAAAAATATACATTGAAGTGCTCAATTATTAAGAAAAATATAATTAACTAATTTTGTAACATAAATATAAATGTAAATTCAGCCACATTTCCATATAAAAAATAACTATAAATGTTTTGGTCCTGTGAAGGGAACACAAAGAAAGGCTTGGGATGGTGAAAATGCCGCTGTACTCAGAGGCGGGAGGTTTGAAAGTAACCAATCCGAGAATGCTATTTATTTCTCCTTGCTGCTGATTGGCTGCTGCTCTGTGACACTGCAGTCCAGAATTTCCCCCGTGGAGCGTCTCGAGTGTTCTCGTGTTTTTCGTTTTGTTCTTCATAAAGCCCTGTATTTTTATTACTGTAAATTAAATAATTACTTCATTTATCTGCTTATACCAAAGAAAACGTGCGTGCATGAATTACAGTACAGTCAGGGGTAACATCGGTAAACTGTACAGTACGAATACGAGTTTACCTTTACATTTTCTTTCAGGGTAATGTATTAAGCTGAGTTTAAAATGAAACTAAAGTGTTTTGAGGCATCACAATAATGTGTTTTTTCACTACACGGGGGTGCTCTTGAAACGTAACTGTATATGAATGTGATGTTTGGTGATGTCCACATATTTGTGTCCACATAATGTAATATTACATATGAGCGCAGGGATGATGTGAGACATAACTGGGAGGGGGTATTAAAGTGATATTACCTTATGCACACTGTCCTTCTCTGCATGCTCACATTCCCCCTCCAGGAAAGGCATGGCGAATGCACTCAGGTCCTGGAAACGGAAGACAAAGAACATCCATAACTTATCCTAACTCTAACATTTGTCCTCGTAGGCGGCTGTCAGCTACAAGCCACAGTTACATTGTCACAGGCTGAGACTTGAATGAGCAAACAAGTAAGACGAGTAAAACATTTCAAGACACAACGGATAAAGGCTGAAGCACGTCTTTTGAAGCCCTTTGAGGTAAATTACCCGTGTTCAATTTACTCCCAAACATGGGATGACTCTGCACTCCCATGAAGCCTGTAGAAGAAAGTTTAATCCAAGTGATTTGATTCTATTGTCCATTCTCAGTAGATTTTAGGTTTGCACAGATAGAAAACCACAAACTGCAGTCTGAATACATGAGGATTCTTATTAAAGTTTAGTAAAAACTAACTTTGCCATGAAAAAAGCAAAAAAATGTGGAGGATATTTACGGTTTCCACGAATATATATGAGAGAATATAAACCTTTATTAGTCCCACAAGTGGAAATTTGCATTGTTGCAGCAGCAAGTGGACAGAAACAAGAGAAGAAAGTAAGAGCAGCCCTACCACTAGAGTAAACACTGTACAACACAACAGTATAATATAATAAATACATTATACAAATATTACAAATATATAACATTTGTTAGTATATGTATTTATATATATTTATATGTGTGTGTGTGTGTGTGTGTGTGTGTGTGTGTGTGTATGAACACTGTGGATATATGTATACAGGTACACATTGAAGCGAGACAACACAACATATAAGATTTTGAAATGTAGACTTACTGGCAACAGATCCTATAGACAGGTGCTAAAGCCAACCTGTAAAATGGCCAACCTGCTGATCCAGAAATAATCCAGTCAGCAGGGTACATCATGTCTCCCCCTGCTCCAGTGTACTGTACTCCTCTTTGGCTAATATCTCCTACTGCTACTCTGTATCTCTTTCACTTGACACATCTGCAGAGCAGTGACGAACAGGAAATGTTTACACTGCCAAATAAACCGGTTTGTAAGTGAAACTTGATCTCATGGCCAAGTACTTTCTCCCCCCCGCCCTCCGAGCTGGAAGCCCTGTTATCAGCTGCCTTCAAAAAATCACACTCATGCTTGAGACCATCCGGTGTCCAAAACAACAATTTTGCCCGTCACTGCATCCAAAACTCTTTACATTAATTTTCATTCACTGTTTTATAATTATTTGTTTGCCGCTATTGTAAAGTTACCATTTTGGAAATAAAATGTTGTTTTTATTAGAACAGTGATAAAATATGGATGGGTGTGTGGGTGTGTTCGTGTGTATATACATATGCATATGTTCATGTACTTCATGAAGGATGAACTTAAGTGATGGATATTTGTTCTATAGTACTGTCATAAACCATACAGTAATTCCCAAGTAATGTGGCACATATGTAACAGCGAACACCAAACTTTTTACTATTGGCTCTATGCATTCTGATAGGTAGCGTTCTCCTGGCATCTGCCAGATGATGAAGAGCGATTCTTCAGTCCAGACAACAGGTTTCCATGTGCTTTGCATTGCACATAAGGATCTTATATTTGTGTGCAGTAATTCGGCCAATCCCATTTCATGAAGCTTCCAGTGAATGGTTTTTGTGCTGATGTTGCTCCCAGAGGCAATTAGGAGTGGCGAGTGACGCAACAGAGGATAAGCAATTTTTTTCAGCCTATGGTGGACCCACTTTCAGAGTCTGCATGATCTAATCACTTGTGATCTACTCACTGAGCTGTTGTCGCATCTAGCAACTTTCATCCAAAGCAACTTACAATTTTTGTGCATCACATATGTAGGCAAATGTTAAACTACACTCTTACATTATTTTACAACTGCAACAGTTAAAACAGTGATGTTAAGAGCAGAGTGTGTGTG
>JBBPCX010070701.1:0-10475 GCA_037974365.1 Hydrocynus forskahlii
TTGTATGAGAGCATTAGTGAGGTCAGGTACTGATGTTGGAACATTGCTGTGAGGATTTGATTGTATGAGAGTATTAGGGAGGTCAGGTACTAATGGAACATTGCTGTGAGGATTTGATTGTATGAGAGCATTAGTGAGGTCAGGTACTGATGTTGAAACATTTATGTGAGGATTTGATTGAATGAGAGCTCCATGACTCCAGAGACTCCACAGAACAACACTGGGAATGGTTTACAGCCCTCTAGATGATGCTCAGTATCTTGGCCTGGTCACCTTTTGGCTGTTCCAGAGCCTGTTCTGTTAATCAGTCCTTTTCAGTGGAGATTTTACAAGCCGTGTGTGCAGGAGTGGATGAACGAATGCACACTGTCTCTATACTTTTAGACATTTAGTGTACGGAAGCCACGCTGGTGTGTTGTTTTTCACCCAGGCCGGAACTGAAGAGCATTTTAGCAACCTCTAAAACCTTTTTCTTTCATCTCCCCTTTCTTTCTCCACCATTTTTTCCCCACGTCTCTCTTTCGCTGTCCCCGTCATGCAGAAGCGCAGCTGGAACGGACCCCTAAAGACGACAGTGATGCCGCCACTTTGAGACAAACCCTCCCTGACCTGACCCCTGACGACCCATCAGAAGCCACCACAGAACCCGCTGCCCTGCCTGCAGAAGACGCTGCCCCAGCTCCCGCCGAGCCCCCCACACACCCAGACGGGGAGGAGCCCGCCGCGGGCGACGACGCCGCAGGTGACCAGGGCAGCGACGAGTCCCCCAACAAATCCCCCTCCAAGAAAAAGAAAAAGTTCCGCACCCCTTCGTTTCTTAAGAAAAACAAAAAGAAGTCGGAGTCCTAGAGAGAAAGGTGTGAAGCACCCTTAGACACCCAAGGCATCCATCTGGTTCCCCCTTTAATTTCCTTTTTTTATATAAATATATATGTTTCTGTTGGCTTATGTTTTGTTCACCTGTAGTTTGTGCCAATGTTGTTTTTTTTGTTTGTTTGTTTTGTTTTTATTTTAAATTGTAATAATCATTTAACTTTTTATGTTTTTTAACAGTTGCTTATTAGCGTGGTGAGTGACTGTATTTTGTCCGGTAAAGTGTGTCGTGTGGCTTTATTACGCATGTATGCTTTCGGCCCACACTCCAGAAGAGTTTTATTTTATCTCCCTTGTTTTTGTAAGAAAAGAAGAAAAACAAACAATTACTTAACCACTAGAATGTAATGGGAATCCTATCAAAGTGTCTTTTAAAAAAAAAAAAAGAAGAAAGAAATGGAATGCAAAAAAACTCCTTAAAAACTGCACGGTGCTAAATTGTCCAGTAATCATGTCCATGTCATCCTTTATAAACAGGTGACTGCATAATCAGTGGACATTTGTCGTAATTAACTCCAGTGTATGTCTCAAAAGTACCACAATCTGACACTAATATGGCTCATTGTAAAGCATAATAAGGTTCATTAATATGGCTCGTTAATAAGGTTCATCAATAAGTTTCATCAATAAGACTCATTAATAAGGCTCTGGCTGGATAAACCTTTAACGTGTTTGAATGAGACTAGAAGCACTGAATGAGTTTTTGAAAATGACTCTTTTCAAAAGGGACACTTTCAAAACGGGCCTCAATTTAGTCTCCATAGCTTGGCTAGTCTGTACTTGGTCTTGTATGCAGTATATCTAACAAATACTTACACAATTTGTCCCTTTATCAAAGGTTAATTTAAAGCCAGTTCAAAATTTAACTTGCACACTGCGGAATATGAGTAAAATGTATATTATTTGCTTTTTTTTTTTATATTAACATGATGTCCATGGCTATTGATTTTAGTTAAATTTGTTTCACCCAAAGCTATTATCATTATTATAATTGTTATTATTGTTATTTTTATTTTAGTCACTTATTTTTACAGTAACACTATCAAATGTCCATGAATTTGGCAGAGGCTTTGCTGTTCAACGTTTCATCTTGTTTGCGTAGAAGTAAAAAGGTAAGAGGTGAAAAGTGAAAGTGAAAGAGATTATCGCAACGTTCTTGATAGTAAAAAGATAGTTGGCGTTCATAACCGAAGTTACAACCCAGTCCACTTTTGGTTTGTCCCGTTGCGAAGCACTCAGTTCCATACTGGGGCTCAGTTTGTTTTGTGAATATTAGAAATGCTTTTTATTTCGCCTCTCATTGCAATGGTAATATGGAGCAATCTTGATGGACGTTTCCACTATAGAAAATAAAAAATAAAATAAGATAAACCTTTTAGTCCCACAAGGTTTATCTTATCTATGATGGAAACGTCCATGTAGGCATTCAAACTATAGTTTATTAGAGCACATAAATTATTTCTTAGTCTTTTACATAACTTTTGCACATGCAACTCCTCTTCTCTCGTGTTTTCAAGAACTCTCTTTCCTCTACTGCTACCTGAGATGCAAAAGGGCACCAATACAGCACCACTAATCTAATACACCACTACTAATACTCCACCACTAACCCCCTGGTACTGCAATATGCACTATAAACTGTGCAAAGTTTGGTGATTAAAGGTGAGAAAACACTCTTGCTTTTCAATCTGCACTCAGACACAGTGGACAGGGGTGGGTTTACTTTTGCCTAGGTTTATCCTGTGGTTTAAGAGGCGTGACTTGGATGCTGGACCACTTTAACCCTCTGCCCGTGTGGCCTGGTTTAGACCAGCTGACTGTGTATCTGCGAGCCCACCGTGTGGAGACGTGTCCAGAAGGACTGCATGGTGTAAAAGTGTGGTTTATCCTCTGTATATTTACAACTGTATTTTTTTGTGTGTGTGTCCATGTCTCGCTTAAACGCCATTTTGATTGTTAACATGACTTAAGTTAGTAGCTGGTTTAATTTTACACTTGTCGTCCTGGTTTAACCGTTTTTAAGCATACACTTTAATTTTCAGTTTTTCCTTCCTCCTCAAAATAAGACACCATCTGTTGTTTATTTTCATGGAAATGTTTATCATGTGACCATGAATAAATTTTTTTCCTTCAAAACTATTGGTTTAATAATGAAGGTTGTCTTGAGTTGTTTGTTCACCAATTCCAAGAGCCAATTCCAAGAGCACCAATGTTCACCAATTCCAAGAGCATCAGCGTACAGTGAAAAACCGCGATGTTGTGATACGGAAAAAAATAATAATAAAAAAATGCTTATTTCTTTTTCATGTAAACCCTAAATATGCCCCCAAAACTGCTCCCAAAACACTTTGAATTCATTTAAAACTCATTTTAATACATTACCCTAAAAAGAAAATATAAAGGTAAACCCATATCTGTACTGTACAGTTTACACTAAACTCCTGCAGTGCTAGAATGTAAATACCGATGTTACCCCTGTATAGACTGGACTGTAATTCATGCATACGCGTTTTCTTTGGTATAAGCAGGTAAATACAGTAATAAATGAATTTAATTTACTGTAATAAAAATACAGAGCTTTAAGAAGAATAAGCAAAACACAGAACACTGGAGACCCTCCACAGGGGAAATGGTGGACTGCAGCGTCACAGGGCAGCAGCCAATCAGCAGCTAGGAGAAATAACGTTCTCGGATTGGCTACTTTCAAACCTCCCGCCTCAGTACAGCATTATTTTACCATCCTAAGATGTCTTTTTTGTGATTCTCTCCACAAGACCAAAACATTTATAGTTGTTTAATAAATGGAAATGTAGCTGAATTTACGTTAATATGTTACAAAAATCAGTTATATCAATTATATTTTTCTTAATAATTTAGCACTAAAATGCATGAAAAATAATATTTCCACGAAAAAAGCTCTCATGTCGGGGCCTCGTCCGCCACGCCCCCTCCTCCTCCTCTGCTTATATTTGGGCGGTGCTTAGCTACCTAACACGAGATAGAAGGGGGCGTGGCCCCGACGTCACAAAAGGAATGTGGAGGATATCTGCAGTTTCCGCCTTAGTGCAGGGGTTTCAGTGAACAATTATTAGTTCAGTTCTCAGAAAAAAACCGTGGTGGACTTAAACTCCGACTGCTGATCCTAGTGTTGCTTTCCTCAACGAAAATTATGACTAAATATCGTGGTCAACAAACATTTATCCCGTGACAAAAACGAGACGAGACCAACCTAAATGCTGGTCACGTGACGATAACGAAACGAAATATATAATGTAATATTGTTGACGAATAAGAACGAGACTAAATGTGGTTTACAAAATAAATACTATGCTAAAATGTCTCTTCATTTCCGTTGACTAAAACGAGAGGAGACGTTATTTCCTGTACGATAGGGAGGGGAGAAAAAAGTAGTGAGACAGCATTTTGATAAGCAGCCTTTCCCATATCCATGCAAAAAGACTATATTTGTTCAGAAATAAAAAAAAAAATTCAGGTAAGTTCAGGCCAACACATTGAAGGTGAAGACTTTTACCAGTTTTATGGCAATAGACATTTTATATATGTATTTTATTTTAATTTATGTGTGTGTACTTCTAAGTTCTAACACGGTTGGCTGGCAAAATAAATATCGTAAATTCAAATCAGAATGTCTTCTGTGTCTGGAAAGGATGTACTCTATCCTTGTGTCTATAAGGTAACAATAAAATAATAATAAGATAACCTTTATTTAATTGTGAAATAGGTTTTACTAAAAGAAAATTTAGATCTTGTCTATTCTACCATGTATTTATACTATACTGACTTGGGGGGGCGATGTTTTAGTGGTTATAAAGCTATAATGGTTCCATCCCACCCCTCTTCCCCACCTCCTGCTCTGGACTCTTGAGGGTAACTTGTTGCATAACAAATTAGATAAAACGTGAATGCCCTGCAGTGGCAAATAACTTCGTTTTATATTTGATTTGATTACATTAATGTGTAAAAAGCTCCATATTTGTTTAAAGCGTTTACAAACCACATGTTATTGCACTTTTGTTCATATAGCAGTACTTTAAAAATAAAAGTGCACAAGACCATAGTTTTGAATTCATTATTGAATTGCATATAACAATCCGATTAATCATATTGAAATCATGCGATTTATCACAATTAAACATTTTAATTGTTGCCCAGCATATGTAAATATGTACCTATATTATTTGGACATGCATATACAGTAACCCCCGCTTTTAGCAGATCAGGAGTCGCAATCAGTCTAACGCTGATTTTTTCTGAGAACCTGACTGATAATTGTATGCGGAAATCCCCACAAGAACGTGGAAACTGCAGATATTCTCTGCATGTTTTTTTTTTCTTTTTCATGGCACGTATTTTAGTTCTAAATTATTAAGAAAATATAATTTACTAATTTTGTAACATAAATATTAATGGTTGATGGGGATGGTGAAAAACAGCTGTACTGGGAGGCGGCAGGTTTGAAAGTAGCCAATCCAAGAATGTTATTTATTTCTCCTTGGAGCTCTCAGTGTTTATCTTGTTTTTCGTTTTGTTATTCTTAAAGCCCTGTATTTGTATTACTCTAAATTTAGTTAAAAGAGGTTGTTGAGCTCAGTCGCTGTCCAGTGTCTGCTTTAACTGGTGGCTCACTACAATAGGACTCCTCCTGAAGCCCCTGAATAAGAGGCGCTCCTCCAAGAACAGTAAATTATTGAACTGTAAAAATTATTGGTGATTACCCGTACATTGTACTGTCTTTTACTAAAAAAAATACATTAAATTATTACTGTATTTACCTGCTTATACCAAAGAAAACGACGCATACCAAAGAAAACATGCTTGCATTAAGTAATTGTGGGAGGGGATAGTTCAGTGTCATGGAAGCCAGGGCTGCCATGCACAGAGGGCCGTTCTTTTCCAGAGGGCACGGATTGCCAGTCTGCCCCTGATGCAGAGGCAGGAGGTTTCAAAGTAGCCAATCTGAGAAGGTTATTTATTTCTCCTTGCTGCTGATTGGCTGCTGCAGTTTGATGCACCTGTGGCAGCAGAAGACCAAAATTTCCTCAGTGGAGCATCTTGAGTGTTTCTCTTGTTTTTGGTTTTGTTCTCCTTAAAATTAAAATAGGCTGCTGAGCTCAGTGATTACCCATACATTTCACAGTAATTTTATTACTAAAAATTACATTAATTTATATGCTATTTACCTGCTTATACCAAAGAAAACGACAGTGCATACAAAAGAAAACGCCCTTGCATGAATTACAGTACAGTCTATACAGGGGTAATTTCAATATTTACATTCTAGCAATTGCAGAAGTTCAGTGTAAACTGTACAGTAGGGATACGGGTCTACCTTTATATTTTCGTTATGGGTAACGTATTAAGCTGAGTTTAAAATTAAATTAAATTGGTTTGGAAGCATATTTGGTGGCATATTTAGAGTTTACACTATGAAAATAGGCATTTTGTTACCACAACACAACGTGGTTTTTCACTATATGTGGGTGCTCTTGGAACGTAACCCCTGCGAAAAGCGGGCTTACTGTGTATGTGTCTGTGTATACAGCGCCCTCAACAATTATTGGCAACCCTGATAAAGATTTGTAAAAAGCCTTAAAATGAATTAATTTTTTATTGAAAAATAGAACAAAAAAATCGAACCTATAAGTCAAGTAATTTCAAAAATTAAGAAATGATTTTTAACAAAATCATGGGAGCCATGTTTATTGACACCCCTTACAATTCCCATACAAATCAAACTACACTTAATTTTTCATCGGAGCTGTATTGCACTGTAGTGGAACTAGCTCCTATCAATCAACTTAATCAGAAATTCATAAAGCTAAAGAAGGTATGATAAAGAACAGACTATACAAATATTACTGAACAAACATTACAAACGGAAGCACGTTCTATAGAGTGCAAAATCTAACAATATCTACTGTAAAGTGCAATGTACTGGTTTACTGTTAATATATAGACTTAAATGGCTGGTAGAGAGGTAGGTGAGGTACAGTGAGGTAGAAAGCAGGTGAGGTACAGTGAGGTAGAGAGGCGGGTGAGGTACAGTGAATTAGAGGCAGGGGAGCTACAGCGAGGTAGAGAGGCAGGTGAGGTACAGTGAGGTAGGCATGTGAGATACATTAAGGTACATTGAGAAAGAGAGTTCAGTTTGTGTTATAATGAACAGTTAAAGTTGTGAGTCATGTCCTAGGTAAGAGTTTTATTTTGTCCAGTATTAGACCAGCCTGTCTGAACTGGTACAAATAGAGGTACTGAGCATGCCGGGGGTTCTTGTAACTGGCTGTTACCAGCAGTAATGAGCCGACTATGGTTAAGGATTGCCCTTCTGTCTAAAGACCTTTTAGGGAATAATATAATTTTGTTGAACTCTACTTTGGGTCTGGGATTTCACAACCATCCCTGAGCTGTCATTTTGGATGGGATTAATAAAATGACTACTACATACATTATGTTGCCTTAGACTGTGGTAGACCAGCCCAACATCAAAAGGCAATTTGTAGTAAAGTTCCCAAACTCGACCAGACTGACTGCACTCACATTGTTCCATATGAACATGAATTCATTTAGATAAACAGAAAGCATGCGCTTAATAAATGTACAAGACACTAGTGACGCTGGACAAACACGGTTGCATGATGGACTGGCTCAACACATTAACTTGTTTATCCTGGGGCATAGCAGGGAACATACTTGAGGCTGGGGCTTGCCTCGATCCCTGGCTTCTTGGAAAGTAAAATAAAGCATATGGTGTAATTTCTCACCATTCATGATAGCAGGGAATAAAAGAAGGCTTACCGGTAACAAATATATCTGTTAGATCACAATGACATTTTTATTCATACACACTGAAAAATAAATCCAAAATAATAAAAATGACTTTATGGCTTGTCCCAGTTTTCTTCCCATAAAAAGTCTCTCAAGGTTACAAATAATTCCCTGTACTCAAATTAAAATACACCTTTTAAGATAAAACCCGCAAAGTCAAGGTTCAGAGTTTGTTTGTCTATGGCAAAGTATGATTTTTCGTGCATTTAGTGTAAATAATTACGAAAAATTAAATTTACTAATTTTATGACACAAATATTAACGTAAATTCAGCTAAATTTCCATATAAAATATAACTATAATTTTAACTGTCGAGGCACACAAAGCAGCCGTATATTGGCTGCTGACCCGTGACGCAACTCTGGCAGCTGCAGCTCAACACTGCCGCATCAGAAGAATTTCCCGCGTGAAGTCATCTCAAGTGTTTTGCTGAGTGTTCTCTTGTTTTTCATTTTGACCTTCTTATAGCCCTGTATTTTTATTACTGTAAATTACATTCATTACTGTATTTACCTGCTTATACCAAAGAAAACGCCCGTGCAGGAATTACAGTACAGACTACAGGGATAATGTCGGCATTTACATTCTAGCACTGCAGGTGTTCAGTGTAAACTGTACAGTACAAATACGGGTTTACCTTTACATTTTCTTTAAGGGTAATGTATTAAACCGAGTTTATGAAGCTGTTTTGGGAGCACATTTGGGGGCATATTTCGAGTTTAGACAATAAAACTAGGCATCTAAAGGCATTTCCAGGGTGCGAACTAGGGGGGGAGCAGGGGGAGCTATAGCGACCCTAGTGGTGACATGAGCTCCCCTGGAAACATGATTTGTGAAATTTTGAGGGAGCTCTAAAATATTGATGTGATGACCAAATAAATGCCATGTTGGGCATGGGTTTTCTCACAGGTGTAAAATAAGTAAAATAAAATTATATTTAGAGCTTATTACTCATGAAAAAACATAACCTGCTTGCACGCTCGTGGGGGCGCTGCCTGCAGAACGCCCCCCCCCCACCTACCCACCCCCACTGACACGAGCTCGTTTAGTTAGCAATACATGTTTACAAGGCATTGTTGCTGACATGTCGAAAAAAAGAAAGCTACAACGCACATTGATCCATCGGGGCATTTAATGTAAATATTGTACAGACCTATAAATGGCATCACCCATGTGCAACAAACCAGCATTTCCTCTAGAACTAGCACTTTCCTCTAGTCTATACAATTTTCAAAACCCTCCACACCATCTACTGCTCCAATCATTTCTAGACAAATAATTAAAACTGTCCTATTGTGCTTTCTGTCCTATTGTGATTTCTCATTTTTCACTTTCAAAACATTATGCACCTTACTGCTTCTGTTATTTAAAGTTATTTATCATTGTCCATAGTGGAATACACTGAATATACATAAATATACAGATATGTAATCTCAATCCAGTCACGGTCTCATCCCTTGTTGATCCCTGCTTGTTCCCTGCTTAGCTTAAAAAAAAGTCTGTTGTTGTGTGCCATCTGTTGTGTCAGATGTTACAACTGTTATATGTGTGCGCTGCTCCTCTGTGCCTTTCAAATTGCCCCTTGGGGACAAATAAAGTTCTTTGAATTGAACTGAACTGAATTGAATTGAATTGAATTTTCACGTTTAACTTTCACAGAAACGCAATAAAAGAAGAAAAAGCTATCTACTTTCTGTCATGGGTAAATTATGGGTCTACTATACACCACACACACCTATTTCCCCAAGTTTTGATGCCCTCTATGTTTCCAAAGGTGGCAGCTCAGGTGTGTCCTTACTCCGATCCTTTGATCATGGGTTGCAATTTTTTTTATATTGTTTGGAATTTTATAAAAAACCTAGACTTTAGAAAAGTTTCTTTTTCCTCTGGCTTACCATGATAAGAAAATGCTCATCAGGCCTAGGTTGTGGGCCTAAATGCTCCTAAGATGTTTTGCATTGACCATTGATGGCTTAATTTGTATGCCTCAATTTTCATGTGGTGTTATGCATTGACCATTTCTGGTTGAATGCTGGTATGTAGATGGTGGAATATGAGGCTGTTCACAATTCTGGATACAATGTGTTTTATTACCTGCCAAGTCAAGTCAAGAAGGTGTTTGTTGTCATTTCAGCCATACACACAGTCCTGAAGGACCATGACATTAATCCAGGGCCCCAATGCTTCTCCAGGACCACAGCGTTCCTCCAAGACCACAACATTTCTCCAAGATCACAACGTTTCTCCAGGACTACAGCATTACTCCAGAACCATGTTCTTACAGGACCACAATGTTCCTCCAGGACCACAACGTTCATTTCTCCAGGGTGGTCCTTCCAGGACCACAACATTTCTTCAAGACCACACATTCCCTCAGAACCACAATGTTCTTCCAGGACCTCAACATTCCTCCAAGATCTCAAAAGTCCTCCAGGACCACAGCGTTCCTCCAGAACCACAATATTCCTCTAGGACAAACAAGCACAAGAGCAAGAGTACAATAATTAACAGAACGTGGTTTGACAGCGCACATATTTAGAAATATGGCTTTGTAAGGAATTGAACAGTGAGGCATTGAAACACATACATTTTATTTTAAAGGGCAGCGTTTTATTACCCAAGAAAAAGTCAAATGTTTTGAGTCAAGTTTGCTCAACCAAAGCAAACTTGACTCAAAATAAAGACATTTGACATGATTTTAACTGTACCTCCTCACTCAGACTCCAACACAGACTACCTCTACTGACTCTAACTGT
>JBBPCX010070702.1:0-10475 GCA_037974365.1 Hydrocynus forskahlii
CACACACACACACACACACACACACACACATACACACACACACACACACACACACACACACACACACTCACACACAGTGTACTTAAAAGTCTGTTTATCTCTGCAATGCTTCTGTTTGCTGTGCTGCTTTTTTAAAGCATTATTAACGAAAACATAAGAAACACTTAAAACAAATGTAACTGACTGTTTTTAAAGTCTGTAGTAACACATTATTTATGAAAATAAGAAAAACATCACTCAATTCTTCAACATCACAAACTCCCTCTGTTTACATAACACTGGACAAAATGCAATTCTTCAACACTATACTGATCCCAAACGTTCTTCAAAATTGTGCCCAAATTATATTTAGTCCAAATTAAAGCAGAAAGTTTCGAGAATGTTGTCTCCCCTCCCAGTCTTCAGATCTTTCTCCCACTGAACTGCAGGGATGAGCTGGAGACCCACAACATTCAAATGAGCTTCAGCAAATGAGACAGAACTGTGTCCTGCTTGAAAAGGTGCTGGGAGGGTTTGGGCACAAGTTATTTCCAAAAATCGCTGGAAAGGATGTGGTCAGTCTGGGCTGCTGTGATGAAGACCAGGCGTGTTGTATTTTAAAGAAACTCATACGTAAACTTTCACCAGGGCCGTTTTTAGGCATACACGAACTACACATCCGCGTAGGGCCCTACGCAGTCCGACCACACGCACCCCCAAACTGCTAGGAACGGCCCTGCTTTCACCTCCATTAAACAGCACTTACAGTATATGTTGTTACACTTGTTACACTCCAGCAATTTGGGGTTGTGGTTAGGGAGCTGCCTCTTTGATCAGAAGGTCGTGGGTTCGAATCTCAGGACTGTTAGTGTCTCTAAGGTACTGTCCCCACACACTGCTCCCCGGGTGCTGTGTTCCTGGCTGCCCGCTGCTACACTTGGTGAATGGGTTTAATGCAGAGAAAGAAGTTCACACTGTGTGCTGTGGTGTGTTCACGTATGACAAATGGTCACTTTATACCTAAAAACCAGTCAGTTACATTTGTTTTAGGTATTTCTAATGTTTTTTTCTAACACAATTTTGAAAGGGCAGCATACCATTTATTTTCTAAAAATTCTGAGGATTGGCCTTCTGGCCTGCAGTGTAGATATATACTGACCGCACCTACCTCATATCTACTTTCACTGATCATTTCATATTGTATATAAAATAGTAGACACTGTGTAAAGCTTTTAACAAAATCGTAACGAAATATAATAAATATAATATTACTAAATCACAGTAAAGAATCTCTTGTCAGGCAGTGCAGTTCAAAAACCACAGGGCATCAGGCGGCATCGCTGAAGTTGGTGCAAGAGAATTCAGTTGATTAGTGCAGTAATGTGTGTGTGTGTGTGTGTGTGTGTGGGTGAGGAGTTTCATGAGTAATAAGCCTTGGGGTGGATCACTGACTAATGAACTCAGGGGTTAAAGGGGTTAATTAACTTCTGTATAAATCCGTCATTAAGTCTATAATGTGTGTGTGTGTGTGTATGTGTGTAGACTGTACTGAAGCCATACAGTCTTCACTTCTTTCTCCTCATCCTGAAAGAAGCAAAGTCATGCAGGACCTGCCTCACACTCACACACACACACACACACACACACACACACCCTTCTCTCAGGCAATGTGAGGGCACTCCAAGCTCATGTCAGCTCGGTCTGAGCAGAGCCTGCAGTTCCCATGGCAACTGGGGTAGACTGCATCACCTACAGAGAGTGCAAAGAGGGCCTCATGGGACATGTAGTGCTGTGATCAGTTCATCTACAGTGTTTTAGGAACTACCGAAACGTTCGACAGGCCTCTGCCTGGCAAAAGTTTGGGATGTGAAAAGTGATTTTAATAAAAAATACCCTTGTTTTCTTCATTAGGTTTGTAATTCAACATGTTGAGCCAAAAGCTGAGATTTTGGAATATGATTTCATGCAAAAACTGCAAATCTGCAAAAAAAAAAAAAAAAGGGCACACAGTTTCTCTCATTGTTGTGATGCTGTTGCACAGCTGTAGCCATTACTACCTTTATTGAGTCCAAAACCTGTCCAAGTCCAGAACTGATTCCAAAAAGGTTTGAGAAGTGATTCCAAAAAGGTTTGAGTCTAAGTCAAGACGGATTACAAAGAGGTTCAAGTCCAAGTCAAGATGGAGTCAAAATAGGTTCCAGTCCAAGTCAAAACCAAGTCCAAAAAGGTTCGAATCCAAGTCAGAACCAGGTCCAAATAGGATTGAGTCCAAGTCAAAACCGAATCATAAGAGTTTCAAGTGTCATTCAAAATTGAGCCCAATGTGATTTGAGTCTGAGTCAAGACTGAGGCCAAATAGGACTGAGGTCAGGTCAAAATCCAGTCCAAAGAGGGTCAGTCTAGGTCAAAAGCAAGTCAGAAAGGGTTTAAGTAGGGATTACTACTGAGTCCAAAGAGGTTTGAGTCTAGTTCAAGACAGACTCTAAAGAGGTTCAAATAAAAGTCCATACAGAATCCAAAGGGGCTCGAGTCAGATTCAAGACTCCAAAGAGTCCAGAGAGGGTCCAGTCCAAGTCAAAATTGAGTCCAAAAAGGTTTGAGGCAGAGTCAAGATTGAGTCAAAAGAGGTTTGAAACCAAATCAAGACTAAGGCCCCGTCCACACGAAGCCGTAAACGGCGATCGTTTTCAAAACAATTTGCGTAAAGACGAAACCAGCTCAGAATGTATATGCGTCTACACGAAAACGACCGTAAACGCTGTTATTAGTAATCCAAGACGATAGGTGGCGCTACTGCACAGGAAGCACTTATAGCGCGCATATGTGTACAAGTCATGCGGAACATAAACAACAACATGGCACCGACCGGAGCGCGCAGTACTTTAGTTTGGACTGATGATGAGGTGGAGCTGTTACTCCGAGTGACCCTCGAATACAAGACGGCCAAACCTGCCCAAAATGTGGACTGGGAGAGCTGTGTGTCAAAATATGGCGACATATTGTTGTTGTGATGAATCTTTACGAATGCGCCTGAAGACGGGGGAGGCGCGATGACGCAATCCACCAAAAAAATTAACCGGCGTTTTCAAATTTATCCACTCTGGGACCCGTTTTCAAATCTTGCCGTTTACAAATGCATTTCCACCCGCTCCGTGTGGATGAGAGGTGTTTTAGAACAAATATTTGTGCGGATAAGCCCGTTTACGGCTTCGTGTGGACGGGGCCTAAGTCCAAAGAAGTTTGAGTCATTCAAGACCAAGTCCAAAGAGGTTCAAATCTGAGTCAAGACAGAGTTGAGTCCAAGTGTGATGTCCCCAGTCGGCGCCGCTAGTGGCAGCCATTGGACTAGAAATATGGGGACGTTTGTGTTGACATCGGGTGTGGTCTAATCTCTGGTTGGCTTTAGGTATAAGGGTTTTCAGCCGGCCAGGGATTAAGGAATAATTATGTTTGTATTGTCATTGGTCTTTGGTTTGTGCACTTTCGTATAAATTTGTTTCTGTTTTAGTTTAGCCTTGTCGGTTCACCCTCACGCTACCCTCAGTTTGTGATCATTCAGGTTCCACCTTTAGCTGAGTTTTGGCCCTTGTGCCTCTTTGTTTTGCATTTGAAAATAAAGGAAAAGACATGGAAGTCTGCTCCTACGCTTCTTTCCAGAACGGGCACAGCTCATTCGTGACAGATGAACCAAGGCGCAGCAGACTTTGCCACTGGTCCGTGGGAACCCCTGTCCAGCTCGGTGAGTGGGACGTGCTGGAGCTGGCAAGGGGAGGAGCCGACCAGTGCGAGTTGGTATACCCCTCAAGAGCTGCTGGGGTATGTTAGCTCGGACGACAAAGCGGAGCTCTATGGCTGGAGTGGCAGACCGGAGGACGTGCTGACAATTCTCAAAGCTGTTTCTGTTTTAATTTAGCCTTGTCGGTTCACCCTCACGCTACCCTTGGTTTGTGTTCTTTGTTTTGTATTTGAAAATAAAGGAAAATAAATGGAAGTCTGTGCCTGCGCCTCTTTCCTGAACGGGCACAGCCCATTTGTGACACCAAGTCAAAACCAAGAAAGACAAATTCAGTACTGAGACAGAAAAAAGAACCCTCTTTGAGACTCACTGCCCTGTTTACAAAGTATGTGTGTGTGTGTGTGTGTGTGTGTGTGTGCTGTTGGAGACACAGTGTACCTTCTACTGTAAATCATTCTGACAGATTGTAATGCATTACAGGAAGTGTAGGGTGCAATACTGTTTAATTCAGAAAGTGCTGTGCAGTGCTCTATAATGCTTATATGGTGCACTACAGTCTTTTATAAGACTCAAAGATTATTCTATCATCTTCTATAACACTCTATAATGCTCTATAATGTTTTATAATCAGGGGTTTATTTATTATCTGGTACGCATAAGTGTGTGCGCAGAGGTCGGTGCCTCGCCCGTGGTACGGGGGGGGCGGGGGATTGTTGGTGGTCTTTTACCGGGCCAGGCCATGAAGTCAAGGGGCAGGGCGGTGCACGCAGTATGAAGTCACAAATTAGGTACGCATTTGTGCTGTGAAGACTGAAAACTGCCGTACATTTGCGTACCACTTATGTCCATGACTACTTGCGTACCACTTATGTCAACCCCTGTCTATAATGCTCTATAACACTGTAGGATGTCCTATAGTACACTATAGTGTTCTACAAAGCTCTATAATGGTCTATAGTGGTCTATAATGAGTATAGGATGCTCTATAATGCTCCTATGATGCTCTATGATGCTCTATAATGCTGTACAATGCTCACATGATGCTCTATAATGCTCATATGGTGCTCTATAATGTTCTATAATGCTCATATGATGCTCTAAAATGTTCTATAATGCTCTATAATACCCACATTATGCTCTGTAATGCTCTATCATGTTCCTGTGATGCTGTGCAATGTTTTATAATGCTCATATGATACTCTATAATGCTCTATAATGTGCATATGATGCTCTATAGTGTTTATACTACTCTATAATGTTCTACAGTGCTCAGTAATGTTTTATAATTCTCTTACATGCTCTATACTGCTCTAAAATGTTATACAGTGCTTATACAGTGCATTATAGCCCATTTAGTACTCTATAATGACATATAATGTTATTATGATGCTCTATAATGCTCAAATGAGGCTCTATAGTGCTCTATAATGCTCTATAATGCACATATAATGTTCCATAATATGATTCACACAGTCATTCTGTTTTTTTGTCACAAAGTCAAATAAACCAAATGAAGTTTGCAGAATAAAAAACCATAAAAGACAAAATAGTTCAATTAACAGAGTAATTATAATTATGAGCCATGATTATAGAAAATTACTAATGGTAGCACTAGACTAGCAGTCACATATAGACTGAAATGCAATCAGGACATACTACACAAACAGGATCTGTTATTATTTATATTATTATTATTATTATTAGTTCAGCCATCTATCCATTGCAAATGGAACCAAGAGTGTATCTGTTCTTCACATACATCATCTCTCTGCCTCTCACATACACACACACACACACACACCTGTAGAGCATGGCCTCTTTCTCTGATTGGCAGTCGCTGAGGGTGAGTCCACACTCTCTGAGGTAGAGCTCCAGCCTCCGCCGCTCCACCAGCCGGTGGGCGGCAACCAGGATCTGATTGGCCAGTGCCTCCGACTCATTCTTCTGACCTTGAGGACGACTCCGCTGACCCTTGGCCCCAGAGCTGGCCGCCGCCTGACCCCCGCTGCTGGAGGACACCTTCGGCTTCTTACTGATGCCATACAGATCCTCCACCGAGAACTTCCCACCTTTACCTCCACCACTTGCCCCACGGCCGGCAAACATCTCGCAGATGGACAGACAGACGAAGAGACAAATGGACCACAAATGGGATGATAAATGCAACGAAACACAACTGGTCACACAAATGGACAAATAAAACAGTTGCCTACACAACTGGACAAACAAATGGACAAATAAACAATTGGATGGACAAATGGACAGACAAATGTACTAATAAACAATTGGTTGAACAAATGGATAGACAAATGGACAAATAAAGTGATCAAATGGACAAACACAAAGTATGTGTTTAACAATTGGATATAAAGAATTGGATGGACAAATGGACAGACAAATGGACTCACAAACAATCGGCAGCCCAAGAAGACAGACAAATGGACAAATAAAAAAAATGGCAGATGAACAGATACTTAGTCACACAGTTGGACAAATAAACAACTAGTTACACAAATGGACAGACAGAATTGTCACACAAACAGACTTAAAGACAATTGGAGAGACACATGGACAAACAGAACAAATACACAATAAGCAAATACACATAAAATGTCGGTCACACAAATGGACACACAACCGGACACGAGTCAGCGAGTCAGTCTGCAGCCGTCCAGCTTCAGCTTCAGTCTGGAGCCTCACTCACTTCCCTCGTTCTCGCCTTTAGAGCGTCTCAGAGCCGAGTTAAAGATGTGAAACGTTCCAAAAACAGGAAAGTTCAAAGAGTGTTTCTAAAAGAAGAAGCTCTGAGAAGAACCAACTCCAAACACACTGTCTGTCAGCAGGTGGAGGAAAGAGAGAGAGAGAGAGGAGGAGCGTCTCGGCCTATTTCACTCCAGTTTGGCCCCCAGACTGAGCGGTCAGAGGCCCTTTCAGAGCAAAACGGGCAAAAAAACATCTGCCAACGAAAATTTAACTAAAAAATTCTGCAAAACTAAAAATTAACTGAAAAATATCTGCAAATGAAAGAGGGACTGAAAAACATCTGCAAACGTCAGAAAATCAAACAGGACTCAAAATGAATGCACAGCAAGCGGCCAGACTGATAAGATAGCTTTCCTTTTATTTATTCTCTCTCTCTCTCTCTCTCTCTCTCTCTCTCTCTCTCTCTCTCTCTCTCTCTCTCTCTCTCTCTTTGAAATAAGGGACAGTGTGGGATTTGTGTTGATGCCCTTTGGATAAAACACACACTGATGCTGCGGCCGCAGCCCAGATTAAGCAGAAATGCCAGATTGAGAGGATAAAAGATGGAGGAGTGTTTCTGTTTTATCCCTCCATCAGATTCCCTCCATCTCTGTTCTACACCTTTAAAAAAGGAAAAACAGAACTGAACGCCAAAGAACACCTGAGTCACTGACAGCACTCCTGCAAAAAAAGTGTAAAAGTGCATCTGAAGTGGCACAGATTTCGAAATAAAAGAAATAATATATAAAACATATCATATACATTATAATCGTAAATATTATAAATCACTTACACACTAATACAATATAATCTATAACTTCTGTACAGCAATACTTCTTTAGTACTGCTTTTTGACCACATAAATACCTTCTATTTATGATTCATTGTATAATAATAATTCATCCTAAAATAAATAAACAGAGCTTGGTTCCCCAAAAGCATCTTGGCCCAAAGAAGATTCTTAAATGGTAGAGCGAGCTTCACTCTAAACACTCTCTCCACCAGAGGAGTCATAATTGATTTGAATCACTTTCTGGGGAATCATAATAAATTCAAATTGTTTCTAAAAATAATTAATTTGAATATTTTTCAAGAATCCTAACTGATTTGAATTACTGACTGAGAAAAGGTTGTGATGTCAGAGATTTATACTGTCATGCCTGCGTTGACAACTAATATGTTCAACACAAAAGTGCTGAAAAAATAGTCGGATGACAGGCCTTTCAGGTCAGACTGAAAAATAATAACAAAACATGATGCCACTTTTCCATCATCACTCTCAAAAGTTCTTAAATGAAAAATACATTCAGATTATCATACCACACACACACACACACACACACACACTCACACACTCACACACACACAGACATACGCACACACGTACATACGCACCCAATGTCTCAGCGAAAGAAGAATGATGAGATTAAGAAGAACAAAACAAGAATCAAATAATCTACAACAACCATAAAAATCCTCAGTAACCAGATTTCAGGCAGATTTGAAAATACGGAAGAAAATTATCATGAATTTTCATCAACAAACTGTTCCAGCACAGGTTTATTTTACCCCCTTAACATGACAGAAGAGAAGAGAAGAGAGGGAAAGAAAAGAGAATAGAAAAGATGTGAAGAGAAGAGAAGAGAAGAGAAGAGAAGAGAAGAGAAGAGAAGAGAAGAGGAGAGGAGAGAAGATAAGAGAAGAGAACAGGAGAGAAGAGAAGAGGAGAGAAGAGAAGATAAGATAAGATAAGATAAGATAAGAGAAGAGAAGAGAAGAGAAGAGAAGAGAAGAGGAGAGGAGAGAAGAGAAGATAAGAGAAGAGAACAGGAGAGAAGAGAAGAGGAGAGAAGAGAAGAGAAGAGAAGAGAAGAGAAGAGAAGGGAAGGGAAGAGAAGAAAGGAGAAGAGAAGAGAAGAGAAGAGAAGAGATGAGACAAGATGAGATGACAAGAGAAGAGAAGAGAAAAGAAAAGAAGAGAAGAGAGGAGAAGAGAGAAAAGAACAGAGGAGAAGAGAAGACAGAGAAAGGAAGAGAGCAGAAGAGAAGAGACGAGATGAGAAGAGAGGAGAAGAGAAGAGAAGAAGAAAGAAAAGAACAGAGGAGAAGAGAAGACAAGAGAAGAGAGGAGAACAGAAGAGAAGAAGAGAGAAAATAATAGATTACTATTATATATACAGAACAGAAGATACCCGGGGTTATGATCCTACAACCTGTGTGTGTGTGCGTGAGAGTGTGTGTGTGTGTGTGTGTGCTTTTCACAGGTGTGCATTCATGCATTTTGATTTTATTGGATGGATGCCCCCCTGCCCCGCACCCTCTCTCCCCCTTGGGTCTGACTGAAAGCCTCTTACAACCCCTCCCTCTGGCACTGCAGTCTGGCAAAGGAAGTGGGGCAGTGACAAAAACATATGTGTGTGTGTGTGTGTGTGTGTGTGTGTGTGTATGAGTTTGAGAGAATGAGAGACTAGAGTAATGTGTTCTTGGAAGGTTCTGGGTCTGTAAGACCAATAGCATGTCTCCTCTGTGTGATCTGTTTTATTCACAACAGCAGCAGTGTATTGTAGTACAGTAATGAGTGTAGTACAGTTTTGTATAAGGGGTACATGTAGTATTGTAATGCAATATAGTAACACAGTATAGTATTGTAATGCAGTGGTACAATATGATAATGCGGTATAGTAATGCAGTATAGCACTGAAATGTAATGTTACAGTATAGTACTGTAGTACAGTAATGCAGTATAGTAATGCAGTTTAGTGCAGTAGTACAGTTATGAAGTATAGTATTGTATAATAAGGAGTACATATATTAATGCAATATAGTAATGCAGAATTGTACTGTAATATAGTGATACAATATAATAGTGCAGTATTGTAATGCAGTATAGCACTGTAATATAATGGTACCATATAGTACTGTAGTACAGTAATGCAGTATAGTAATGCAGTTTAGTGCTGTAGTACAGCAATGAAGTATAATATTGTATAATAAGGAGTACATATATTATATTAATGCAATATAGTAATGCAGAATAGAACTGTGATATAGTGATACAATGTAATAGTGCTGTAGAGTAATGCAGTATAGCACTGTAATATAATGGTACCATATAGTACTGTAGTATAGTAATGCAGTTTAGTGCTGTAGTACAGTAATGAAGTATAGTATTGTATAATAAGGAGTACATATATTATAGTAAGGCAACATAGTAACACATTATAGTACTGTAATACAGTGGTACAATATAATAATGCAGTATGGTAATGCAGTATTTTACTGTAATCTGATGGTACAGTATAGTACTGTAGTATGGTACTGCATAACAAATAGTAATTATAGTGCAGTAATGCAATATTGTGTATTAATGATATGATAGTATTGTAGTGAATGTGGTACAGTAATGCAGTATGTTACTGTGTAATGAACAGTTAACATCGTACAGTCATAAAATACAATATAATGTAGTATACTGTAGTACAGTAAAATAGTGTGGTGCTGTAGTACTGTAATCCACTATAGGATAGAATCGTGTACTGTAGTACAGTATAGTATGGTATAGTACAGTATAGTGAAGTGTAGTGTGGTGTAGTATAGTATAGTATAGTATAGTATAGGATGGTATATTTTAATACATTATAGTATAGTATAGTATAGTATAGTATAGTACAGCATAGTATAGTATAGTACACCATAGTATAGTATAGTACAGTATAGTATAGTATAGCATAGTATAGCATAGTATAGTATAGTATAGCGTAAGATAGTCTAGTATAGTATAGTACAGCATAGTATAGTATAGTATAGTATAGTATAGTATAGTATAGTATAGTAATGTATAATGAGAAATACAATAAAGCACAGCAGGCTGGATGCACGGATCATTAATAATTGCGTTTATTTCTGCAGAGTGTAATGTTGCTGCCCAGCTGTGCTAAATTTAGCTCAGTGCAGCGAGAGTCTGATGGATGTGTGTGTGTGTGTGTGTGTGTGTGTGTGTGTGTGTGTGTGTGTGACA
>JBBPCX010070703.1:0-10475 GCA_037974365.1 Hydrocynus forskahlii
GTGCTGGGTTGCTAAGCACTGCGCCCAAACATAAACAACCCAGCACGAGGACGAGGGGGCGTGGCGGGCAAGGTCACAGCTTTTTTCATGGCAATATATACATTTTCATACATTTAAATGGTAAATTATTAAGAAAAATATAATGAACTAATTTTGTAACATAAATATTATGTGAATTCAGCCACATTTCCATAAAAAAATAACTACATTTTTTGGTACTGTGGAGAGAAACACAAAGAAAGTGCATCTTGGGTTGGTGAAATCCCACTGTAATCAGAGGCGGGAGGTTTGAAAGTAGCCAATCCAAGAACTCTATTTATTTCTCCTTGCTGCTAATTGCCTGCTGCCCTCTGACGCAGCTGCAGTCCAGAATTTCCCCCCCGTGGAGCGTCTTGCGTGTTCTCGTAAAGCCCTGTATTTTTTGTTCTTCTTAAAGCCCTGTATTTTTATCACTGTAAATTAAATTAATTTATTACTGCCCTGCTTATACCAAAGAAAATGCCCGAGCATGAATTACAGTACAGTCTATACAGGGGTAATGTCGGTATGTACATTCTAGCACTGTGGGAGTTGAATGTAAAGTGTACAATACAAATATGGGTTTACCTTTACATTTTCTTTAAGGGTAATGTATTAAGCTGAGTTTAAAATTAAATTAAAGTATTTTGGGAGCATATTTAGGGTTTACACTATAAAAATAGGCATTTTTACGCATTTTTTTACCACATCACAACAAAGCAGTTTTTCAATATACACGGGTGCTCTTGGAACGTAACCCCCGCGAAAAGCAGGGGTTTACTGTATATATATATATATATATATGTAGTAAGTAAAGAGTAGTACGGTGTTTTTTTTACTGTAACTACATTAATGAGTAAGAAAACATTCAGTTCCGTCTTAATTGTATAATATTTCAGGAACACTGCTGTTCATCACTGTTACCATGGCAGTGCTGCATATGTTGTCATAACCAACGTCTTCATTCCTCCAGTCGCATTTCTGAGCAGGAGGTCCATGAATTTTCCCATCAGTCCCTGGTTCAGATGGACCTGGTGTTTGTATATGGAGAAATGTGGCTTGACGACAACTTTCCTCCACCACTTCAAAGCTCTTTACTCGCTACTAATTTACCTCAGGGGCTCTGCAGCGACCCGGCCGCGCGCCGAGGCCTTCACAGTGGTGACAGCTCCTCATCAGCATCAAAGAGTGACTGGAGTCTCACGCAGGCTGGAGGCTGGAGGAACTGTTGGATGAACTCAGCCAGGAGCAGAAGAAAGACTGGAGCATCAGACCAGATTCACAGAAAAGAGAGAGAAAACACCCACTCTGTTCCTCACGCTCACACACAGCCCCTCCAATCAGCCCATCAGAGCACCTGAAGAACTGTTCCTTCATCTCCCGTCTCACTCTAGACAGTGTTGATGAGGAACCGTCCTCACCAGATGTTTATCAGGTTGTTAATTATTGGGGACTTTTGCAGGTCGGACAGGGCAGGTTAATTCTAATGTCGGGTTTTAAGGGGGAGATTTATTTAAATATGCAAACGAAACATTAAATTGAGGCTGTTATCATACGAGGTGTGGGTGGGGTCAAGAGTGAAGGTGAGGTGTGGGTGGGGTCAGGAGTGAAGGTGAGGTGTGGGTGGGGTCAGGAGTGAAGGTGAGGTGTGGGTGGGGTCAGGAGTGAAGGTGTACTGTGTGGGTGTGGTGGTGTGAGGAATGAGGTGTGGTGGGAGAGTGTTTGGCAGTGCTTGTGTTGGTGTTTGTGTCTTGGTCGTGGGTGAATAACGAGTCACGTTATAATTATGCGTTTATGACATAATCTGTTAGGAGCACCACATAGCAGCACCCCACCTCCCCACCTCCCCCCTCAGCGGGACTGCCGGGTACCATCAGGATAATCCTTAATAAAGAACGGCTTCACTTTTAATCTCGCTGCGCCTCTCGTGTTTCTGCTCTGATACGGTTCTTGGCGGGCGTCGCTCTCGCGCTGATGTCAGCCTCGCGCCATCAATCGCGTCTTTGTAATCGCCGTCCAGAGGCTCCAGCACGGTCCAGCACGTCGTCAAGGTGTCTGATCCAAGACCCTTCCACAACCAGACAGAGTTAAATAAATAAATAGATAAATACATACACAAACTACTCTTCTCCAAACCTCTTCAGATGTGTAAAGGTGTCAGCATGTTCTGTTCACATTTATTAGTATCCTTCAGGCTCTATTTGACTCAGTTTAAACCTCCAGAAAACTGCTGAAATTAAAATCACTACCCAAATTTTTGTTATGTAGGTTAAGTACTTAATAGTTCTTTGTTGACCTGAATAGAGGTTTAAATTAAACATACGTAATGAAATATAAAAGTTCTGATGGAAATATGTTTCCTCATGTGACCTATGAGTGGTTCTCTGACTCCTACAGGTCTGATTCCGTTCATTTCAGGAACTAAAGCAAAGGGAGGTTTTTACTGAGGATTATAAAATTGTACATTACAGCATATTACTGAAAATAACTGAACTGGAGCCAAACGTAGCACAGCCTTTTTACACAACAAATGGAGGAATCTGAAGCAGCCCTGGTGTTGCATGAAACGTCCGTCTGTAGAGCTGAAGTTCAGTTCCTTTTTACAGCTCTCAGTAAGTCATACTGTGTCCGAAACCATGTCCTCAAGTCTGATCTACATTAATGAAGACCTAGATGTTTTTGAGGGTGCAGAGAAGTTTGGGTGACTATTGACTTTTAGTGTTAACGATATTAGTCTTGCAGCTCCGGTTCTAAAGTTCCCCTGCTGGGCTTGGGTCAGTGCAGCACTGTGGAACTGTGGTTTTTAGCTTAATTAGTCCTTTAAGGTCCACAGTCGGACCTGCATGAGCAAAACCGAGCCGGCGTCTTCGCTACTCCTACAGCTGCAGTGTGAAATAGATCGCTATCGTTATTTAGGAGGAGAATATGAGCGCGTTATGCTTGGGAGACATAAACAAACTCCCGTAATTACACTGCGCAATTTGGAAATAACTGGCTTGCGAAATTGCATTGGAAGTTAATTTGCCGCTGCTGCCGGAGGAGCGGCGAAACTCGATTGGCTGGTTTTACCCCTCTGCTGCGGCGCGCAGTCACTCGAGAGTCCCCCTGCATTTATTAGCCTATTGAGTTATCGAGAACCCATTTGAAGCACCGTGTGTTTAATTTTCCCAGGCTGAAACACGACACGGCTGCTTCACCTGCAGCACCGGCTTCACCCGCACCCGAGGCCTGGCGTCCGCACCCCAACACTGCGCGGCTGGCGCGAGGCGTCCATTCAGGGTGGCTCTGATACACACAATGCGGGTGTCTGTTTCCCCGCCCTCGGCACCGACATCCCACAGCAGAACCCTGTCATACATGCTAACTATGATTAGCATTAGCAGCTAAATGCTAAAGATGCTGGACCAGATGCTTTTTTCTTTTTTCCGTAATTTTTTTCCTTTGTTTCACACTTTTTTGTTTATTTTTATTTTTGTGTTCCTCTAAAAGCCGCGTGTGTGCATTATTGACCCATTGCAGTAGAACCTTACAGAATAATAGAGATTAAAGGTGATTTGATCTGTTACAATAGTGACCATTATTAGTCTTTGAAGAGCTTTTTCTTTATCGTGGAGAATGATTCATTGTACTACGACCTTAAAAAATGCAAAAAATCGCAACATTTCAGGAGAAAGTGAAAACCATCTCTGGTTCTAATGGAAGTGAGAAGAGCTTTTACAACAGAACATTTTTAAAGTGTTTCTGATGCTTTGTTCTTTGCGGCAGCGTGTGCGTTCATATGGAAAAATAAAGCTAGATTGTTTTTTATAATTATTGTTTTATAGAAATGTTTACGTCAGAATCTGACGAACCTTTAAAAGTTTTTTTAAAGGTCGATTATCCTGAGGCTCTTTTTCTGGGAAACTTGGTTCCACTAAAAGGCTCCTAAAGGATCTTCCCCATTGTGCCGTCGGTGGAGTGTGGATCTCCTTTATGATAAACATTATTTGTTGGTTGGTGAGCATATTATTATTATAATTATAATTGTATTATTATTAAGATGATAAGGTTAGTGGTGCTGAGGTGTAAATGTGTGAATTAAAGGTGTGTTTCTCAGGGCTGATGCTATTTGGATGAGCCAGCCAGCCCCAATAAAACAATAATTAAGATAAACCTCGTTATTAGTGCTGTTAATGATCCATACCTGCAGGATTTGCACAGACACACACACACACACCTTGGGAAACCTGGCCCTGAGGCCATGTGTGTGTGTATGGATGTGTGTGTGTGTGTGTTCATTGTCTGTAGATCACTGATAGAATCTGGAGGACACTCAAGCGCTTAAAGCTGTGAGTGAGTGACATATGGAAGCTGGAGGGGAGAGAGAGAGAGAGAGAAAGAAAGAGGGGAATAATAAAGAGGAAGAAAAGAGTAAACTTATGTGAGAGACAATTTAGAAACAGAAAAGTAATGGGAGGGAAAGAGAGAAAAAAGAGTGAGTGGGAGAGAAAGAAGGGGGAAAGAAAGAGAGAGGAAACCAGAGAAATAAAAGAATGAAAGAAAAGAAAGAAAGAGAAAGAGAGAGGGAAGAAGAGAGAGAGACAAAATGAAAGAAAAAGAGTAAGTGGAAAGAAGAGAGAAAGAAAAGGAAAGAGAAGAAAAAGGAGATACAGGATAGAAATAAAGAAAAGAAAGGGAAGAAAAAAAAGTGAGAAAAGAGATGAAAAGATAAAAGAGAGAGAGAGAGGAAGGGAAAGAGATCATTAAGATGTTACAAGAGTCAAAGAGAGAAGAGAAAAAATGAGGGGAAGAAAAAAGAGAAAAGAGAAAAAAAGAAAAAGAGAAGAAGTGAGAGAGAGAAAGAGAGAGCGAGAGAGAGAGAGGGAGAGAGAGAAGAGAGAAAGAGGAAAAGGGGACAGAGAGGGGGTAGAAAAAGGGAAAGAAACTTTTCAAAACTCCAACTTCCCTCCCACTCTCTCCCTCCCTCTCTCCACCAACTCTCTCTCTCTCTCTCTCTCTCTCTCTCTCTCTCTCTCACACTCTGCTTTTTTCTCTCTTCCTCAGACGCTCACTGGCCGCTGCCTGCAGCAGTAAAGAGAACGGCTCTCCTTCACACACACACACTCATACACACTCTCTCTCACACACACACACACACACACGCACACACTCTGAGTCTCTGGAGATCGGTGGACCCCATGGCTCTCTCACACCTAAAATGAAAAAGAAAAAACTCTCTGCGTGTGTGATCTGTGTGTTTTGAGTCCAATTTTCTGCCACACACACACACACACACACACACACACACTCATACACACACACACACACTCGGGAACTCTCGGCCGCTTCACAGCAAAACGGCAGGAAAGCGACGGGATAAAAAGTGTTCAGATCCAACCAGCAGTGCAGTGAGTACCTTTTCAGTTCTCCATCGCCGTGAGTGTGTGTGTGTGTGTGAGAGTGTGTGTGTGTGTGTGTGTGTGTATGTCCTGCTTTGCTTCTTCGTTTTAAACCAGCTTCTGTCATGTGTGTATCGTTCTGGCAACCAAACTGTCAAATCCTAAGAGGAGATGTTTGTTAAAGTTTTATTACACGTTTACAATATGTTAATAACTGCAATAACTTTAATCTGTAATTATAACTACTAAACATTTCCAATGTAACACTTTTTCTAAGAGAAAGATTTAATTTAAAGTGTAATTGCATCAAGTCTGCGGCTCATCAGAAGCTCTCAGCACGGCGCCGGATATTAGACAGATCATTTTAGTAATTTTACATTTAATTACATTTCTTCAATAATTCCTATTTACTAGTTATAAACCAATATAACAAAAAATAAAATGGCAGTACTGGAATATGGTATTAATATGGTATTAATTTTGTTTTAACTGTGTTAACGGAATATATAAATATTACGAATTAATGAAGAAAGTAAATGCAGTAAATTCTGAGGGCCTTTTTATTTATTTATTTTTTTTTACAGAAAATCTTCAGATAATACATTACATTAATCATTTAATTTAAAACACAATTAAGTGTGTGACGGTTTAATCAATGGTGTATTTTCGACGCACCTCTTTAATTAGGTCCACCTTCACCTGCTGTCCGTCCGTCCAGAAAAACCTTCTGTCCTCCAGCTTTCATGCTTTTAAGCTCTTTTCTGTCCTGAATACGCCTGGAAAAGGGGTTGAAGGTTCTTTGAGGGGCTCTCTGGGTTCCCTGAGGAACCAGTAGATATTCCGGTGAGTGAGAGGAGAACGTGTGAGAAGGTGGTGTTTGTGGACTGTGTGAAGGCGGTGAAGGAGCCGAGGGGTTTGAGGAGACGAGTCCAGCGCCATAAACACAATCCGAGTCCAGAGCTCTGATGTCCAGCACCATCTGCTGCGGCAGGAACACTCTGTAACCTCAACTTTCTTCTGGAAGCTTCTCTCCGTTCTTCTGGAAGCTCCTCTCCGTTCTTCTGGAAGCTCCTTGCCGTTCTTCTGGAAGCTCCTGTGCTGGAGAACAGGGTCAACACTTGTAGATTTGACGGCCTGCAGGACACGTTTCCACTGCAGGATTCGGCTTTTGCTCAAAATGTCACCGGACTGCGGTCACCTCGTGGAATCAGTCTACTCCCTTTAGAGGGTAATTAGGTAGTTTAAATGAGCATTAAAGCCGACTTTAATTAGCGTTAAAGAGCAGATTGTTGGATTATTGTCTTTTTTTTCTCCCTGCACGATGCCGGGCTCTCGTCCGGCCGCTCCATTCTATTCACACACTCCTGTTGATCTAATTATTTGCTAACGAGCTGCGCTGCCCTGCTGTATTTGCTTTAATAAGGCGAGTGTTTGAACTGAGCTTGGCCTGATAAGCCGCCACGCTCGGCTGTTTGCTGAAGGCCCTGTGTTTTGCGTCTTTGTGTGTGTGTGCGTGTGTGTGTGTGTGTGTGAGCTCCGAGTGGTGCGTGCTGAAAGATGCGGAGGGTTAATTGATCCTGTTTATGGGACTTGGCGGCGCGGGCACTCGGCCCTGTTTGGTAAACACGGGGGGCGCCGTCACACTCGCGCGGCCCCGCCGGCCTCGGGAAAGGGTTGCCACGGGAACAGGAAGCGTGTTTATGCCACTTTGTTTACATAAACAGGAAGCAGTGGGGTGTGAATTGGGGATAATTGAGAGTAATTGTTTTTTTAAGCCCTCCTGGGAATAACAGGATATTTTTAATTAGTTCTATTATTCCAGCGTGACTTTTATATCCTAATTTCTGTCCACCGGTCAGTTCAGGGGTTTTAATGAGTTCGAGTGGCATCTGATCAAACTCAAATGACCCAATTCTAGATTGGAATTTAAATTTGAAATGAGTTGTGTAAATAAAGGTAAAGAGTGAATCTAAAATGTAAATTTTGTAAGTTTCTGTTTCCGCTCGTTTCGGGATGGCGCTGCGGTAGGGCTGGAAATTGGAGGTCCGATCAGAATGAACCTTCTGGAAACCATTTCGGGGGCTGAGGAGGCATGGGTCCCGGGCCGGGCGGCCGGTGCGGTGCGTCACAGTGAATCAAACACAAAGAGACAAATTACACGTCGACACGGCGCGAAACATCTGCCCCGAATCAGCCTTTTAATTACCTATCAGCCCTTAATCTGCACGGCTGCAGCGTGTGTGTGTGTGTGTGTGTGTGTGTGTGTGTGTGTGCGTGATACTGACTGACAGAATTTTATAGTTTATATTATGCAAAAACTTTTGGCACCCCCACTGCCCATCCAACATTCTGTTGATGTTCTCGCCTTTAAAACACAATCACTGTTTATTTACTGATTTTAATATAAAAATAAAACCCAGAATTTTACATTGTATATGGTTTATTTACAATATGATACATTTAGTAAATCGATAGAAATTTTGCTTTTAAATTTTAAATTCAGGATGTGCTTGTTTAAGCTAAAAAAAAATTGTGGACCGAACACGTATTAGCTGGTTTAACTCAGGAGTCCGAACAGTTTTAGATATTATGAATATTACATTTAGATACAATTTCATTTTACATTTAGATATTAATCCAGCAAAATTGTATGTTTGGTGTAAAGTTGATATATTGATGTTTTTAATTACAAATGTAGAGCAGAATAAGAGCTCTTTTTAAGGCGGTAGTGTTTATATTTTCCGGAGGCTGTGTTTTTTAGGGGTGTTTTTGGGGCGGGCCGGTCACCGCGGAGACAAGTGCGGTGTAGCGTTTTGGTGAAGTGTGTCTAATTCCGCTCACATCTGTGTCCAATCGGCATCTGCATGGCCGTCCCCTGCTTGCGGATTTATTTTTCCTGGGCAGCCGTGTTGGTTCAGTGACCGGCTTAAGCGCGGATTATCTGTTTTAGAGTTATTTTGATTAAAGCTCTGCTTTTTAAAACTAGTAACTCGCAACACATGGGCCGGGCCGGGCTGGGACCCTCGGCCCGGGACGCCGGCCGGAGGGAGAGCGGCAGAACCCGCTCCCTCTCTTCAGATAATCTCCCTCTAATCTACTCCTGATCCTGCATTCAGACCATTCTGCAGCTAATTCTGAATTTATTAAAACAATACAGATCACAAAAACCCAAAAGAGACAAACACTCCGTAAAATAAAAGTCCTATGTGCAGCGAGACGAGGGGCATAGTGTTACATTTCTTCACTTATTTCATCTCAGAGGTACTGAATGTTTATTATGTGTATTAAATAGTAAATAAATGTATTAATTTAATTTAATTTAAATGAAACATCCTCTCTCAATGCTATACATTTTGCTGAATTTTTAGCGTGTAGATCCACTTGCTCAGCATCAGGGCGCGTGTGTTTGAGTGTGTGTGTGTGTGAGTGTGTGTTTGCCTGTGGAAACACTGGAAACAAGCAAAGCGAGACAAACCCGTGAGCAAACACTCCTGAGTGACGCGCACTCCTGTGTTTTGTTTTTTTTTTGCAACGCTCCTCTTTGTTCCGAAGCATCAAAGGCGCTCAGTTCAGGTTCAGTTCAGACCAACATCAAAGATGCTGAAGGTTCTCCTCTCCTCCGTTTCTTTAAACAGTAAATATTCCGCCGTGTGGGAGAAGGGCTTGTTTTTGCTTTTTTAGGCCCCGCCCCCTCCCCACCCCCCTCACCTGGAGAGAATCACCTGCTGGTGGAAAGACAGACGCTTCAGCGTGAGGCCAAAGCCAACACACACATACACCCACCCACACACACACACACACACACACACACACACACACACACACACACAGTGAGCTCCGTCTTCCAGCACTTTCATTCCTTTATTCAGCCACCTTTCACTTTTCCCATGTTCCAAACCTTTAACCCTTCACACTCCTCACCCACCCGTCTGTACTACACCACATTATCTACACAGTTACTGCGGATCACCTTTAACTGTGTTTGTGTTGATGCAATGTGTTTTATTCATGTGGAAATTATACACACATTTGCATAAAATACATAATGTAGATTATTTATGTATGTATCTGGAGATTATTCAGGCTCTGTTATGAATTATTCAGTACCTACCTTGATTCTTTAGTGTACTCATCTGGAAATGTATTATTTTGTTTGAACCATTTGTCTACTTTGAGTGATTCAGTACCGTCTATAATGTATTTGATATCTGCTATAAATTATTCAATACCTTTTATAATTTATTCAGTACCTACTATGAATGATTCAGTACCTTCCATAATTTATCCAGTATCTATTCTGAATGATTCAGTAGCTTCTATAATTTATTCAGTATCTACTTTGAATGATTCAGTAGCTTCAGTAATGTATTCAGTACTTACTATTAATTTTTCATTATCTACTTGGATACAGTAATGTAGTAATCTGGAGATGTATTAAGAATTGATTCATTATCTACTATTCATGAATTTTTCAGTATTTACTTCAGTACATACTGTGAATTATTCTGTATTTACTTTGATACTGTATTCTACTTATGTTGATCTAATGTTGATCTCAACATTAGTATCTAATATGAATTCAGTAGCCAGTTCCTTGAGAGAAACTCTTGGTGCTATGTTCTCCTGTGTCTGTGAGGTGATGAAATGTGTGAGATGTTCTAGATAGGGTTCTGGGTGTGAATGTGTGATGGCTGTAGAACGTGCTGTTCTGGAGAGAGCGAAGGAAAAACAGCTTAAAGTGGACTTGGGTCAGTCGGACTCCCCGAGACCTTTCTTGGTGTGAGAGAGGCTGGTCAGACTGACGGAGTGCGTGTGTGTGTGTGTGTGTGTGTGTGTGTGTGTGTAGCAGGAGTGAGAGTGGATCAGCAGCTTTCGTACAATCATAAGAAACACATGCAGCTCCACATGTTCACCCACACTGTTTTACACCCCTCTCCCTCTCTGTCTCCCTCTCTCTCTCTCTTTCTGTTTTCTCTCTCTCTCTCTCTCTCTCTCTCTCTCTCTCTCTCTGTGTCTCTCTCTTTCTGCTCTCTCTCTCTCTCTCTCCCTCTATATATATATGTATATGTATATATATAT